>JAQNBH010000006.1:11597650-11672650 GCA_028752905.1 Cladorhizidae sp. MBARI D1340-BT2
GTGTTGGTCATTACTATACATAATAGCCTGTGTTGGTCATTACTATACATAATAGCCTGTGTTGGTCATTACTATGCATAATAGTCTGTGTTGGTCATTACTATGCATAATAGCCTGTGTTGGTCATTACTATACATAATAGTCTGTGTTGGTCATTACTATACATAATAGCCTGTGTTGGTCATAATAGCCTGTGTTGGTCATTACTAGACATAATAGCCTGTGTTGGTCATTACTATACATAATAGTCTGTGTTGGTCATTACTATACATAATGGCCTGTGTTGGTCATTACTAGACATAATAGCCTGTGTTGGTCATTACTATGCATAATAGTCATTACTATACATAATAGCCTGTGTTGGTCATTACTATGCATAATAGCCTGTGTTGGTCATTACTATGCATAATAGCCTGTGTTGGTCATTACTATACATAATAGCCTGTGTTGGTCATTACTATACATAATAGTCTGTGTTGGTCATTACTATACATAATAGCCTGTGTTGGTCATTACTATGCATAATAGCCTGTGTTGGTCATTACTATGCATAATAGTCTGTGTTGGTCATTACTATACATAATAGTCTGTGTTGGTCATTACTATGCATAATAGCCTGTGTTGGTCATTACTATACATAATAGCCTGTGTTGGTCATTACTATGCATAATAGCCTGTGTTGGTCATTACTATACATAATAGCCTGTGTTGGTCATTACTATACATAATAGTCTGTGTTGGTCATTACTATGCATAATAGCCCTGTGTTGGTCATTACTATACATAATAGCCTGTGTTGGTCATTACTATACATAATAGCCTGTGTTGGTCATTACTATACATAATAGCCTGTGTTGGTCATTACTATGACATAATAGCCTGTGTTGGTCATTACTATACATAATAGCCTGTGTTGGTCATTACTATACATAATAGCCTGTGTTGGTCATTACTATACATAATAGCCTGTGTTGGTCATTACTATACATAATAGCCTGTGTTGGTCATTACTATACATAATAGTCTGTGTTGGTCATTACTATGCATAATAGCCTGTGTTGGTCATTACTATACATAATAGTCTGTGTTGGTCATTACTATGCATAATAGTCTGTGTTGGTCATTACTATACATAATAGTCTGTGTTGGTCATTACTATGCATAATAGCCTGTGTTGGTCATTACTATACATAATAGTCTGTGTTGGTCATTACTATGCATAATAGCCTGTGTTGGTCATTACTATACATAATAGCCTGTGTTGGTCATTACTAGACATAATAGTCTGTGTTGGTCATTACTATGCATAATAGTCTGTGTTGGTCATTACTATGCATAATAGCCTGTGTTGGTCATTACTATGCATAATAGCCTGTGTTGGTCATTACTATGCATAATAGCCTGTGTTGGTCATTACTATACATAATAGTCTGTGTTGGTCATTACTATGCATAATAGCCTGTGTTGGTCATTACTATACATAATAGCCTGTGTTGGTCATTACTATACATAATAGTCTGTGTTGGTCATTACTATACATAATAGCCTGTGTTGGTCATTACTATACATAATAGTCTGTGTTGGTCATTACTATACATAATAGCCTGTGTTGGTCATTACTATACATAATAGCCTGTGTTGGTCATTACTATACATAATAGCCTGTGTTGGTCATTACTATACATAATAGCCTGTGTTGGTCATTACTATACATAATAGCCTGTGTTGGTCATTACTATGCATAATAGCTTTGTGTTGGTCATTACTATACATAATAGTCCTGTGTTGGTCATTACTATACATAATAGTCTGTGTTGGTCATTACTATACATAATAGCCTGTGTTGGTCATTACTATACATAATAGCCTGTGTTGGTCATTACTATACATAATAGCCTGTGTTGGTCATTACTATACATAATAGCCTGTGTTGGTCATTACTATACATAATAGTCTGTGTTGGTCATTACTATACATAATAGCCTGTGTTGGTCATTACTATGCATAATAGTCTGTGTTGGTCATTACTATACATAATAGCCTGTGTTGGTCATTACTATACATAATAGCCTGTGTTGGTCATTACTATACATAATAGCCTGTGTTGGTCATTACTATGCATAATAGCCTGTGTTGGTCATTACTATACATAATAGCCTGTGTTGGTCATTACTATGCATAATAGCCTGTGTTGGTCATTACTATACATAATAGCCTGTGTTGGTCATTACTATACATAATAGCCTGTGTTGGTCATTACTATACATAATAGCCTGTGTTGGTCATTACTATACATAATAGCCTGTGTTGGTCATTACTATGCATAATAGTCTGTGTTGGTCATTACTATGCATAATAGTCTGTGTTGGTCATTACTATACATAATAGTCTGTGTTGGTCATTACTATGCATAATAGCCTGTGTTGGTCATTACTATACATAATAGCCTGTGTTGGTCATTACTATACATAATAGTCTGTGTTGGTCATTACTATACATAATAGCCTGTGTTGGTCATTACTATGCATAATAGTCTGTGTTGGTCATTACTATACATAATAGCCTGTGTTGGTCATTACTATGCATAATAGCCTGTGTTGGTCATTACTATACATAATAGCCTGTGTTGGTCATTACTATGCATAATAGCCTGTGTTGGTCATTACTATTCATAATAGCCTGTGTTGGTCATTACTATACATAATAGTCTGTGTTGGTCATTACTATACATAATAGCCTGTGTTGGTCATTACTATGCATAATAGCCTGTGTTGGTCATTACTATGCATAATAGTCCTGTGTTGGTCATTACTATGCATAATAGTCTGTGTTGGTCATTACTATACATAATAGCCTGTGTTGGTCATTACTATGCATAATAGCCTGTGTTGGTCATTACTATGCATAATAGCCTGTGTTGGTCATTACTATACATAATAGTCTGTGTTGGTCATTACTATACATAATAGCCTGTGTTGGTCATTACTATGCATAATAGCCTGTGTTGGTCATTACTATACATAATAGTCTGTGTTGGTCATTACTATGCATAATAGCCTGTGTTGGTCATTACTATGCATAATAGTCTGTGTTGGTCATTACTATACATAATAGCCTGTGTTGGTCATTACTATACATAATAGCCTGTGTTGGTCATTACTATACATAATAGCCTGTGTTGGTCATTACTATGCATAATAGCCTGTGTTGGTCATTACTATACATAATAGCCTGTGTTGGTCATTACTATACATAATAGTCTGTGTTGGTCATTACTATACATAATAGCCTGTGTTGGTCATTACTATACATAATAGCCTGTGTTGGTCATTACTATACATAATAGCCTGTGTTGGTCATTACTATGCATAATAGCCTGTGTTGGTCATTACTATGCATAATAGCCTGTGTTGGTCATTACTATACATAATAGCCTGTGTTGGTCATTACTATGCATAATAGCCTGTGTTGGTCATTACTATGCATAATAGCCTGTGTTGGTCATTACTATACATAATAGCCTGTGTTGGTCATTACTATGCATAATAGCCTGTGTTGGTCATTACTATACATAATAGCCTGTGTTGGTCATTACTATGCATAATAGCCTGTGTTGGTCATTACTATGCATAATAGCCTGTGTTGGTCATTACTATGCATAATAGCCTGTCTTGGTCATTACTATGCATAATAGTCTGTGTTGGTCATTACTATGCATAATAGCCTGTGTTGGTCATTACTATATATAATAGCCTGTGTTGGTCATTACTATGCATAATAGCCTGTGTTGGTCATTACTATACATAATAGTCTGTGTTGGTCATTACTATGCATAATAGTCTGTGTTGGTCATTACTATACATAATAGCCTGTGTTGGTCATTACTATACATAATAGCCTGTGTTGGTCATTACTATGCATAATAGTCTGTGTTGGTCATTACTATGCATAATAGTCTGTGTTGGTCATTACTATGCATAATAGCCTGTGTTGGTCATTACTATACATAATAGCCTGTGTTGGTCATTACTATGCATAATAGCCTGTGTTGGTCATTACTATGCATAATAGTCTGTGTTGGTCATTACTATACATAATAGCCTGTGTTGGTCATTACTATACATAATAGCCTGTGTTGGTCATTACTATACATAATAGTCTGTGTTGGTCATTACTATACATAATAGCCTGTGTTGGTCATTACTATACATAATAGCCTGTGTTGGTCATTACTATACATAATAGCCTGTGTTGGTCATTACTATGCATAATAGCCTGTGTTGGTCATTACTATACATAATAGCCTGTGTTGGTCATTACTATACATAATAGCCTGTGTTGGTCATTACTATGCATAATAGCCTGTGTTGGTCATTACTATACATAATAGCCTGTGTTGGTCAT
Organism: Cladorhizidae sp. MBARI D1340-BT2; assembly: GCA_028752905.1. Lineage (NCBI taxonomy): Eukaryota > Metazoa > Porifera > Demospongiae > Poecilosclerida > Cladorhizidae > Cladorhizidae sp. MBARI D1340-BT2. The sequence goes on from JAQNBH010000006.1 coordinate 11,602,055, forward strand.
TACTATACATAATAGCCTGTGTTGGTCATTACTATGCATAATAGCCTGTGTTGGTCATTACTATGCATAATAGCCTGTGTTGGTCATTACTATGCATAATAGCCTGTGTTGGTCATTACTATACATAATAGCCTGTGTTGGTCATTACTATACATAATAGCCTGTGTTGGTCATTACTATACATAATAGCCTGTGTTGGTCATTACTATACATAATAGCCTTGTGTTGGTCATTACTATACATAATAGCCTGTGTTGGTCATTACTATACATAATAGCCTGTGTTGGTCATTACTATACATAATAGCCTGTGTTGGTCATTACTATACATAATAGTCTGTACTATACATAATAGCCTGTGTTGGTCATTACTATACATAATAGCCTGTGTTGGTCATTACTAGACATAATAGCCTGTGTTGGTCACTACTATACATAATAGCCTGTGTTGGTCATTACTATACATAATAGCCTGTGTTGGTCATTACTATGCATAATAGCCTGTGTTGGTCATTACTATACATAATAGTCTGTGTTGGTCATTACTATGCATAATAGCCTGTGTTGGTCATTACTATACATAATAGCCTGTGTTGGTCATTACTATGCATAATAGCCTGTGTTGGTCATTACTATGCATAATAGCCTGTGTTGGTCATTACTATACATAATAGCCTGTGTTGGTCATTACTATACATAATAGTCTGTGTTGGTCATTACTATACATAATAGTCTGTGTTGGTCATTACTATACATAATAGCCTGTGTTGGTCATTACTATACATAATAGTCTGTGTTGGTCATTACTATACATAATAGTCTGTGTTGGTCATTACTATACATAATAGCCTGTGTTGGTCATTACTATACATAATAGCCTGTGTTGGTCATTACTATGCATAATAGTCTGTGTTGGTCACTACTATACATAATAGCCTGTGTTGGTCATTACTATGCATAATAGTCTGTGTTGGTCATTACTATACATAATAGCCTGTGTTGGTCATTACTATACATAATAGCCTGTACTATACATAATAGCCTGTGTTGGTCATTACTATACATAATAGTCTGTACTATACATAATAGTCTGTGTTGGTCATTACTATGCATAATAGCCAGTGTTGGTCATTACTATACATAATAGTCTGTGTTGGTCATTACTATACATAATAGCCTGTGTTGGTCATTACTAGACATAATAGCCTGTGTTGGTCATTACTAGACATAATAGCCTGTGTTGGTCATTACTATACATAATAGTCTGTGTTGGTCATTACTATACATAATAGTCTGTGTTGGTCATTACTATACATAATAGCCTGTGTTGGTCATTACTAGACATAATAGCCTGTGTTGGTCATTACTATGCATAATAGCCTGTGTTGGTCATTACTATGCATAATAGCCTGTGTTGGTCATTACTATGCATAATAGCCTGTGTTGGTCATTACTATACATAATAGTCTGTGTTGGTCATTACTAGACATAATAGCCAGTGTTGGTCATTACTATACATAATAGTCTGTGTTGGTCATTACTAGACATAATAGCCTGTGTTGGTCATTACTATGCATAATAGCCAGTGTTGGTCATTACTATACATAATAGTCTGTGTTGGTCATTACTAGACATAATAGCCTGTGTTGGTCATTACTATACATAATAGCCTGTGTTGGTCATTACTATACATAATAGTCTGTGTTGGTCATTACTATACATAATAGTCTGTGTTGGTCATTACTATGATAATAGCCTGTGTTGGTCATTACTATACATAATAGCCTGTGTTGGTCATTACTATACATAATAGTCTGTGTTGGTCATTACTATGATAATAGCCTGTGTTGGTCATTACTATGCATAATAGCCTGTGTTGGTCATTACTATACATAATAGTCTGTGTTGGTCATTACTATACATAATAGTCTGTGTTGGTCATTACTATGATAATAGCCTGTGTTGGTCATTACTATGCATAATAGCCTGTGTTGGTCATTACTATACATAATAGCCTGTGTTGGTCATTACTATGCATAATAGCCTGTGTTGGTCATTACTATACATAATAGCCTGTGTTGGTCATTACTATGCATAATAGTCTGTGTTGGTCATTACTATACATAATAGTCTGTGTTGGTCATTACTATACATAATAGCCTGTGTTGGTCATTACTATACATAATAGTCTGTGTTGGTCATTACCATACATAATAGTCCTGTGTTGGTCATTACTATACATAATAGCCTGTGTTGGTCATTACTATGCATAATAGCCTGTGTTGGTCATTACTATACATAATAGCCTGTGTTGGTCATTACTATGCATAATAGCCTGTGTTGGTCATTACTATACATAATAGCCTGTGTTGGTCATTACTATACATAATAGCCTGTGTTGGTCATTACTATACATAATAGTCTGTGTTGGTCATTACCATACATAATAGTCTGTGTTGGTCATTACTATACATAATAGCCTGTGTTGGTCATTACTATGCATAATAGCCTGTGTTGGTCATTACTATACATAATAGCCTGTGTTGGTCATTACCATACATAATAGTCTGTGTTGGTCATTACTATACATAATAGCCTGTGTTGGTCATTACTATGCATAATAGCCTGTGTTGGTCATTACTATACATAATAGTCTGTGTTGGTCATTACTATGCATAATAGCCTGTGTTGGTCATTACTATACATAATAGTCTGTGTTGGTCATTACTATACATAATAGCCTGTGTTGGTCATTACTATACATAATAGCCTGTGTTGGTCATTACTATGCATAATAGCCTGTGTTGGTCATTACTATACATAATAGCCTGTGTTGGTCATTACTATACATAATAGCCTGTGTTGGTCATTACTATACATAATAGCCTGTGTTGGTCATTACTATACATAATAGCCTGTGTTGGTCATTACTATACATAATAGCCTGTGTTGGTCATTACTATACATAATAGCCTGTGTTGGTCATTACTATGCATAATAGTCTGTGTTGGTCATTACTATGCATAATAGCCTGTGTTGGTCATTACTATACATAATAGCCTGTGTTGGTCATTACTATGCATAATAGTCTGTGTTGGTCATTACTATACATAATAGCCTGTGTTGGTCATTACTATGCATAATAGTCTGTGTTGGTCATTACTATACATAATAGCTTGTGTTGGTCATTACTATACATAATAGCCTGTGTTGGTCATTACTATACATAATAGCCTGTGTTGGTCATTACTATGCATAATAGTCTGTGTTGGTCATTACTATACATAATAGCCTGTGTTGGTCATTACTATGCATAATAGTCTGTGTTGGTCATTACTATGCATAATAGCCTGTGTTGGTCATTACTATACATAATAGCCTGTGTTGGTCATTACTATGCATAATAGTCTGTGTTGGTCATTACTATACATAATAGCCTGTGTTGGTCATTACTATACATAATAGCCTGTGTTGGTCATTACTATGCATAATAGCCTGTGTTGGTCATTACTATACATAATAGCCTGTGTTGGTCATTACTATACATAATAGTCTGTGTTGGTCATTACTATACATAATAGCCTGTGTTGGTCATTACTATACATAATAGCCTGTGTTGGTCATTACTATGCATAATAGTCTGTGTTGGTCATTACTATACATAATAGCCTGTGTTGGTCATTACTATGCATAATAGCCTGTGTTGGTCATTACTATACATAATAGTCTGTGTTGGTCATTACTATACATAATAGCCTGTGTTGGTCATTACTATGCATAATAGTCTGTGTTGGTCATTACTATACATAATAGCCTGTGTTGGTCATTACTATGCATAATAGCCTGTGTTGGTCATTACTATACATAATAGTCTGTGTTGGTCATTACTATGCATAATAGCCTGTGTTGGTCATTACTATACATAATAGTCTGTGTTGGTCATTACTATACATAATAGCCTGTGTTGGTCATTACTATACATAATAGCCTGTGTTGGTCATTACTATGCATAATAGCCTGTGTTGGTCATTACTATACATAATAGCCTGTGTTGGTCATTACTATACATAATAGCCTGTGTTGGTCATTACTATACATAATAGCCTGTGTTGGTCATTACTATACATAATAGCCTGTGTTGGTCATTACTATGCATAATAGTCTGTGTTGGTCATTACTATACATAATAGCCTGTGTTGGTCATTACTATACATAATAGCCTGTGTTGGTCATTACTAGACATAATAGCCTGTGTTGGTCATTACTATACATAATAGTCTGTGTTGGTCATTACTATACATAATAGCCTGTGTTGGTCATTACTATACATAATAGCCTGTGTTGGTCATTACTATGCATAATAGCCTGTGTTGGTCATTACTATGCATAATAGCCTGTGTTGGTCATTACTATACATAATAGCCTGTGTTGGTCATTACTATACATAATAGCCTGTGTTGGTCATTACTATACATAATAGTCTGTGTTGGTCATTACTATGCATAATAGCCTGTGTAGGTCATTACTATACATAATAGTCTGTGCTGGTCATTACTATGCATAATAGTCTGTGTTGGTCATTACTATACATAATAGCCTGTGTTGGTCATTACTATACATAATAGCCTGTGTTGGTCATTACTATACATAATAGCCTGTGTTGGTCATTACTATGCATAATAGTCTGTGTTGGTCATTACTATGCATAATAGCCTGTGTTGGTCATTACTATACATAATAGCCTGTGTTGGTCATTACTATGCATAATAGCCTGTGTTGGTCATTACTATGCATAATAGCCTGTGTTGGTCATTACTATGCATAATAGTCTGTGTTGGTCATTACTATACATATAGCCTGTGTTGGTCATTACTATACATAATAGCCTGTGTTGGTCATTACTATGCATAATAGCCTGTGTTGGTCATTACTATACATAATAGTCTGTGTTGGTCATTACTATACATAATAGCCTGTGTTGGTCATTACTATGCATAATAGCCTGTGTTGGTCATTACTATGCATAATAGTCTGTGTTGGTCATTACTATGCATAATAGTCTGTGTTGGTCATTACTATACATAATAGCATGTGTTGGTCATTACTATACATAATAGCCTGTGTTGGTCATTACTATACATAATAGTCTGTGTTGGTCATTACTATACATAATAGTCTGTGTTGGTCATTACTATGCATAATAGCCTGTGTTGGTCATTACTATACATAATAGCCTGTGTTGGTCATTACTATGCATAATAGCCTGTGTTGGTCATTACTATGCATAATAGCCTGTGTTGGTCATTACTATACATAATAGTCTGTGTTGGTCATTACTATGCATAATAGTCTGTGTTGGTCATTACTATGCATAATAGTCAGTGTTGGTCATTACTATACATAATAGCCTGTGTTGGTCATTACTATGCATAATAGCCTGTGTTGGTCATTACTATACATAATAGTCTGTGTTGGTCATTACTATGCATAATAGTCTGTGTTGGTCATTACTATGCATAATAGCCTGTGTTGGTCATTACTATGCATAATAGCCTGTGTTGGTCATTACTATGCATAATAGCCTGTGTTGGTCATTACTATGCATAATAGCCTGTGTTGGTCATAACTATACATAATAGTCTGTGTTGGTCATTACTATACATAATAGTCTGTGTTGGTCATTACTATACATAATAGTCTGTGTTGGTCATTACTATACATAATAGCCTGTGTGGTCATTACTATACATAATAGTCTGTGTTGGTCATTACTATACATAATAGCCTGTGTTGGTCATTACTATACATAATGGCCTGTGTTGGTCATTACTATACATAATAGTCTGTGTTGGTCATTACTATACATAATAGTCTGTGTTGGTCATTACTATACATAATAGTCTGTGTTGGTCATTACTATACATAATAGTCTGTGTTGGTCATTACTATACATAATAGCCTGTGTTGGTCATTACTATACATAATAGCCTGTGTTGGTCATTACTATACATAATAGCCTGTGTTGGTCATTACTATACATAATAGTCTGTGTTGGTCATTACTATACATAATAGTCTGTGTTGGTCATTACTATGCATAATAGCCTGTGTTGGTCATTACTATGCATAATAGCCTGTGTTGGTCATTACTATACATAATAGCCTGTGTTGGTCATTACTATGCATAATAGCCTGTGTTGGTCATTACTATACATAATAGTCTGTGTTGGTCATTACTATACATAATAGCCTGTGTTGGTCATTACTATACATAATAGCCTGTGTTGGTCATTACTATACATAATAGCCTGTGTTGGTCATTACTATACATAATAGCCTGTGTTGGTCATTACTATACATAATAGTCTGTGTTGGTCATTACTATACATAATAGTCTGTGTTGGTCATTACTATACATAATAGCCTGTGTTGGTCATTACTATACATAATAGCCTGTGTTGGTCATTACTATGCATAATAGCCTGTGTTGGTCATTACTATACATAATAGTCTGTGTTGGTCATTACTATACATAATAGCCTGTGTTGGTCATTACTATACATAATAGTCTGTGTTGGTCATTACTATACATAATAGTCTGTGTTGGTCATTACTATACATAATAGCCTGTGTTGGTCATTACTATACATAATAGCCTGTGTTGGTCATTACTATGCATAATAGCCTGTGTTGGTCATTACTATGCATAATAGTCTGTGTTGGTCATTACTATACATAATAGCCTGTGTTGGTCATTACTATACATAATAGCCTGTGTTGGTCATTACTATGCATAATAGCCTGTGTTGGTCATTACTATACATAATAGTCTGTGTTGGTCATTACTATACATAATAGTCTGTGTTGGTCATTACTATACATAATAGTCTGTGTTGGTCATTACTATACATAATAGCCTGTGTTGGTCATTACTATGCATAATAGCCTGTGTTGGTCATTACTATACATAATAGTCTGTGTTGGTCATTACTATACATAATAGTCTGTGTTGGTCATTACTATGCATAATAGCCTGTGTTGGTCATTACTATGCATAATAGTCTGTGTTGGTCATTACTATACATAATAGTCTGTGTTGGTCATTACTATGCATAATAGCCTGTGTTGGTCATTACTATGCATAATAGCCTGTGTTGGTCATTACTATGCATAATAGTCTGTGCTATACATAATAGCCTGTGTTGGTCATTACTATACATAATAGCCTGTGTTGGTCATTACTATACATAATAGTCTGTGCTATACATAATAGCCTGTGTTGGTCATTACTATGCATAATAGTCTGTGTTGGTCATTACTATACATAATAGCCTGTGTTGGTCATTACTATACATAATAGCCTGTGTTGGTCATTACTATACATAATAGCCTGTGTTGGTCATTACTATGCATAATAGCCTGTGTTGGTCATTACTATGCATAATAGTGTGTGTTGGTCATTACTATACATAATAGCCTGTGTTGGTCATTACTATGCATAATAGCCTGTGTTGGTCATTACTATGCATAATAGTCTGTGTTGGTCATTACTATACATAATAGCCTGTGTTGGTCATTACTATACATAATAGCCTGTGTTGGTCATTACTAGACATAATAGCCTGTGTTGGTCATTACTATGCATAATAGCCTGTGTTGGTCATTACTATACATAATAGTCTGTGTTGGTCATTACTATACATAATAGCCTGTGTTGGTCATTACTATGCATAATAGTCTGTGTTGGTCATTACTATGCATAATAGCCTGTGTTGGTCATTACTATACATAATAGTCAGTGTTGGTCATTACTATACATAATAGTCTGTGTTGGTCATTACTATGCATAATAGCCTGTGTTGGTCATTACTATACATAATAGCCTGTGTTGGTCATTACTATACATAATAGCCTGTGTTGGTCATTACTAGACATAATAGCCTGTGTTGGTCATTACTATGCATAATAGCCTGTGTTGGTCACTACTATACATAATAGCCTGTGTTGGTCATTACTATACATAATAGCCTGTGTTGGTCATTACTATACATAATAGTCTGTGTTGTACATTACTATACATAATAGCCTGTGTTGGTCATTACTATACATAATAGCCTATGTTGGTCATTACTATGCATAATAGTCTGTGTTGGTCATTACTATGCATAATAGCCTGTGTTGGTCATTACTATACATAATAGCCTGTGTTGGTCATTACTATACATAATAGCCTGTGTTGGTCATTACTATACATAATAGCCTGTGTTGGTCATTACTATACATAATAGTCTGTGTTGGTCATTACTATACATAATAGCCTGTGTTGGTCATTACTATGCATAATAGTCTGTATTGGTCATTACTATACATAATAGCCTGTGTTGGTCATTACTATACATAAATAGTCTGTGTTGGTCATTACTATGCATAATAGTCTGTGTTGGTCATTACTATACATAATAGTCTGTGTTGGTCATTACTATACATAATAGTCTGTGTTGGTCATTACTATACATAATAGCCTGTGTTGGTCATTACTATACATAATAGTCTGTGTTGGTCATTACTATACATAATAGCCTGTGTTGGTCATTACTATACATAATAGTCTGTGTTGGTCATTACTATGCATAATAGTCTGTGTTGGTCATTACTATACATAATAGTCTGTGTTGGTCATTACTATGCATAATAGTCTGTGTTGGTCATTACTATACATAATAGCCTGTGTTGGTCATTACTATGCATAATAGTCTGTATTGGTCATTACTATACATAATAGTCAGTGTTGGTCATTACTATACATAATAGTCTGTGTTGGTCATTACTATGCATAATAGCCTGTGTTGGTCATTACTATACATAATAGCCTGTGTTGGTCATTACTATGCATAATAGTCTGTGTTGGTCATTACTATACATAATAGCCTGTGTTGGTCATTACTATGCATAATAGTCTGTGTTGGTCATTACTATGCATAATAGCCTGTGTTGGTCATTACTATGTACTATGCATAATAGCCTGTGTTGGTCATTACTATGCATAATAGTCTGTGTTGGTCATTACTATACATAATAGCCTGTGTTGGTCATTACTATGCATAATAGTCTGTGTTGGTCATTACTATGCATAATAGCCTGTGTTGGTCATTACTATACATAATAGCCTGTGTTGGTCATTACTATGCATAATAGCCTGTGTTGGTCATTACTATACATAATAGCCTGTGTTGGTCATTACTATGCATAATAGCCTGTGTTGGTCATTACTATACATAATAGCCTGTGTTGGTCATTACTATGCATAATAGCCTGTGTTGGTCATTACTATACATAATAGCCTGTGTTGGTCATTACTATGCATAATAGCCTGTGTTGGTCATTACTATACATAATAGTCTGTGTTGGTCATTACTATATATAATAGCCTGTGTTGGTCATTACTATACATAATAGCCTGTGTTGGTCATTACTATACATAATAGTCTGTGTTGGTCATTACTATACATAATAGCCTGTGTTGGTCATTACTATGCATAATAGTCTGTGTTGGTCATTACTATACATAATAGTCTGTGTTGGTCATTACTATGCATAATAGCCTGTGTTGGTCATTACTATACATAATAGTCTGTGTTGGTCATTACTATACATAATAGCCTGTGTTGGTCATTACTATGCATAATAGTCTGTGTTGGTCATTACTATACATAATAGTCTGTGTTGGTCATTACTATGCATAATAGTCTGTGTTGGTCATTACTATACATAATAGTCTGTGTTGGTCATTACTATGCATAATAGTCAGTGTTGGTCATTACTATACATAATAGTCTGTGTTGGTCATTACTATACATAATAGTCTGTGTTGGTCATTACTATACATAATAGCCTGTGTTGGTCATTACTATACATAATAGTCTGTGTTGGTCATTACTATGCATAATAGTCTGTGTTGGTCATTACTATACATAATAGCCTGTGTTGGTCATTACTATGCATAATAGTCTGTGTTGGTCATTACTATACATAATAGTCTGTGTTGGTCATTACTATGCATAATAGCCTGTGTTGGTCATTACTATGCATAATAGCCTGTGTTGGTCATTACTATACATAATAGCCTGTGTTGGTCATTACTATGCATAATAGTCTGTGTTGGTCATTACTATACATAATAGTCTGTGTTGGTCATTACTATGCATAATAGTCTGTGTTGGTCATTACTATACATAATAGTCTGTGTTGGTCATTACTATACATAATAGCCTGTGTTGGTCATTACTATGCATAATAGCCTGTGTTGGTCATTACTATGCATAATAGCCTGTGTTGGTCATTACTATACATAATAGTCTGTGTTGGTCATTACTATACATAATAGTCCTGTGTTGGTCATTACTATGCATAATAGTCTGTGTTGGTCATTACTATACATAATAGCCTGTGTTGGTCATTACTATACATAATAGTCTGTGTTGGTCATTACTATACATAATAGCCTGTGTTGGTCATTACTATGCATAATAGTCTGTGTTGGTCATTACTATACATAATAGCCTGTGTTGGTCATTACTATGCATAATAGTCTGTGTTGGTCATTACTATACATAATAGCCTGTGTTGGTCATTACTATGCATAATAGTCTGTGTTGGTCATTACTATACATAATAGTCTGTGTTGGTCATTACTATGCATAATAGCCTGTGTTGGTCATTACTATACATAATAGCCTGTGTTGGTCATTACTATACATAATAGCCTGTGTTGGTCATTACTATGCATAATAGTCTGTATTGGTCATTACTATACATAATAGCCTGTGTTGGTCATTACTATACATAATAGCCTGTGTTGGTCATTACTATACATAATAGTCTGTGTTGGTCATTACTATGCATAATAGTCTGTGTTGGTCATTACTATACATAATAGTCTGTGTTGGTCATTACTATGCATAATAGTCTGTGTTGGTCATTACTATACATAATAGCCTGTGTTGGTCATTACTATACATAATAGCCTGTGTTGGTCATTACTATGCATAATAGCCTGTGTTGGTCATTACTATGCATAATAGCCTGTGTTGGTCATTACTATACATAATAGCCTGTGTGTGGTCATTACTATACATAATAGCCTGTGTTGGTCATTACTATACATAATAGTCTGTGTTGGTCATTACTATAATAATAGCCTGTGTTGGTCATTACTATACATAATAGTCTGTGTTGGTCATTACTATGCATAATAGCCTGTGTTGGTCATTACTATGCATAATAGCCTGTGTTGGTCATTACTATACATAATAGCCTGTGTTGGTCATTACTATACATAATAGCCTGTGTTGGTCATTACTATACATAATAGCCTGTGTTGGTCATTACTATACATAATAGCCTGTGTTGGTCATTACTATACATAATAGCCTGTGTTGGTCATTACTATGCATAATAGCCTGTGTTGGTCATTACTATGCATAATAGCCTGTGTTGGTCATTACTATACATAATAGCCTGTGTTGGTCATTACTATACATAATAGTCTGTGTTGGTCATTACTATGCATAATAGTCTGTGTTGGTCATTACTATACATAATAGCCTGTGTTGGTCATTACTATGCATAATAGCCTGTGTTGGTCATTACTATACATAATAGCCTGTGTTGGTCATTACTATACATAATAGTCTGTGTTGGTCATTACTAGACATAATAGCCTGTGTTGGTCATTACTATACATAATAGTCTGTGTTGGTCATTACTATACATAATAGTCTGTGTTGGTCATTACTATACATAATAGCCTGTGTTGGTCATTACTATACATAATAGCCTGTGTTGGTCATTACTATACATAATAGCCTGTGTTGGTCATTACTATACATAATAGTCTGTGTTGGTCATTACTATGCATAATAGCCTGTGTTGGTCATTACTATGCATAATAGCCTGTGTTGGTCATTACTATGCATAATAGCCTGTGTTGGTCATTACTATACATAATAGTCTGTGTTGGTCATTACTATGCATAATAGCCTGTGTTGGTCATTACTATGCATAATAGTCTGTGTTGGTCATTACTATACATAATAGCCTGTGTTGGTCATTACTATACATAATAGCCTGTGTTGGTCATTACTATACATAAGTAGCCTGTGTTGGTCATTACTATACATAATAGTCTGTGTTGGTCATTACTATGCATAATAGTCTGTGTTGGTCATTACTATGCATAATAGCCTGTGTTGGTCATTACTATACATAATAGCCTGTGTTGGTCATTACTATACATAATAGTCTGTGTTGGCCATTACTTTGCATAATAGCCTGTGTTGGTCATTACTATGCATAATAGCCTGTGTTGGTCATTACTATGCATAATAGTCTGTGTTGGTCATTACTATACATAATAGTCTGTGTTGGTCATTACTATACATAATAGTCTGTGTTGGTCATTACTTTGCATAATAGCCTGTGTTGGTCATTACTATGCATAATAGTCTGTGTTGGTCATTACTATACATAATAGCCTGTGTTGGTCATTACTATACATAATAGTCTGTGTTGGTCATTACTATGCATAATAGCCTGTGTTGGTCATTACTATACATAATAGTCTGTGTTGGTCATTACTATGCATAATAGTCTGTGTTGGTCATTACTATACATAATAGCCTGTGTTGGTCATTACTATGCATAATAGCCTGTGTTGGTCATTACTATGCATAATAGTCTGTGTTGGTCATTACTATGCATAATAGTCTGTGTTGGTCATTACTATGCATAATAGCCTGTGTTGGTCATTACTATGCATAATAGCCTGTGTTGGTCATTACTATGCATAATAGTCTGTGTTGGTCATTACTATACATAATAGTCTGTGTTGGTCATTACTATACATAATAGTCTGTGTTGGTCATTACTTTGCATAATAGCCTGTGTTGGTCATTACTATGCATAATAGTCTGTGTTGGTCATTACTATACATAATAGTCTGTGTTGGTCATTACTATACATAATAGTCTGTGTTGGTCATTACTATGCATAATAGCCTGTGTTGGTCATTACTATGCATAATAGTCTGTGTTGGTCATTACTATACATAATAGCCTGTGTTGGTCATTACTATACATAATAGTCTGTGTTGGTCATTACTATGCATAATAGTCTGTGTTGGTCATTACTATTCATAATAGCCTGTGTTGGTCATTACTATACATAATAGCCTGTGTTGGTCATTACTAGACATAATAGCCTGTGTTGGTCATTACTATACATAATAGCCTGTGTTGGTCATTACTATGCATAATAGCCTGTGTTGGTCATTACTATGCATAATAGCCTGTGTTGGTCATTACTATACATAATAGCCTGTGTTGGTCATTACTAGACATAATAGCCTGTGTTGGTCATTACTATGCATAATAGCCTGTGTTGGTCATTACTATACATAATAGCCTGTGTTGGTCATTACTATGCATAATAGCCTGTGTTGATCATTACTATACATAATAGCCTGTGTTGGTCATTACTATACATAATAGCCTGTGTTGGTCATTACTATACATAATAGCCTGTGTTGGTCATTACTATACATAATAGCCTGTGTTGGTCATTACTATACATAATAGCCTGTGTTGGTCATTACTATACATAATAGCCTGTGTTGGTCATTACTATACATAATAGTCTGTGTTGGTCATTACTATGCATAATAGCCTGTGTTGGTCATTACTATGCATAATAGCCTGTGTTGGTCATTACTATACATAATAGCCTGTGTTGGTCATTACTATACATAATAGTCTGTGTTGGTCATTACTATGCATAATAGCCTGTGTTGGTCATTACTATACATAATAGTCTGTGTTGGTCATTACTATGCATAATAGTCTGTGTTGGTCATTACTATACATAATAGTCTGTGTTGGTCATTACTATGCATAATAGCCTGTGTTGGTCATTACTATGCATAATAGCCTGTGTTGGTCATTACTATACATAATAGTCTGTGTTGGTCATTACTATGCATAATAGCCTGTGTTGGTCATTACTATGCATAATAGCCTGTGTTGGTCATTACTATACATAATAGCCTGTGTTGGTCATTACTATACATAATAGCCTGTGTTGGTCATTACTATGCATAATAGCCTGTGTTGGTCATTACTATACATAATAGCCTGTGTTGGTCATTACTATACATAATAGCCTGTGTTGGTCATTACTATGCATAATAGCCTGTGTTGGTCATTACTATACATAATAGCCTGTGTTGGTCATTACTATGCATAATAGCCTGTGTTGGTCATTACTATACATAATAGCCTGTGTTGGTCATTACTATGCATAATAGCCTGTGTTGGTCATTACTATACATAATAGCCTGTGTTGGTCATTACTATGCATAATAGCCTGTGTTGGTCATTACTATGCATAATAGCCTGTGTTGGTCATTACTATGCATAATAGCCTGTGTTGGTCATTACTATACATAATAGCCTGTGTTGGTCATTACTATACATAATAGCCTGTGTTGGTCATTACTATACATAATAGCCTGTGTTGGTCATTACTATACATAATAGCCTGTGTTGGTCATTACTATACATAATAGCCTGTGTTGGTCATTACTATACATAATAGTCTGTGTTGGTCATTACTATACATAATAGCCTGTGTTGGTCATTACTATGCATAATAGCCTGTGTTGGTCATTACTATACATAATAGTCTGTGTTGGTCATTACTATGCATAATAGTCTGTGTTGGTCATTACTATACATAATAGCCTATGTTGGTCATTACTATGCATAATAGTCTGTGTTGGTCATTACTATGCATAATAGTCTGTGTTGGTCATTACTATACATAATAGCCTGTGTTGGTCATTACTATACATAATAGCCTGTGTTGGTCATTACTATACATAATAGTCTGTGTTGGTCATTACTATACATAATAGCCTGTGTTGGTCATTACTATGCATAATAGTCTGTATTGGTCATTACTATGCATAATAGTCTGTGTTGGTCATTACTATACATAATAGTCTGTGTTGGTCATTACTATACATAATAGTCTGTGTTGGTCATTACTATGCATAATAGTCTGTGTTGGTCATTACTATGCATAATAGTCTGTGTTGGTCATTACTATGCATAATAGTCTGTGTTGGTCATTACTATGCATAATAGCCTGTGTTGGTCATTACTATGCATAATAGCCTGTGTTGGTCATTACTATGCATAATAGTCTGTGTTGGTCATTACTATACATAATAGTCTGTGTTGGTCATTACTATACATAATAGTCTGTGTTGGTCATTACTTTGCATAATAGCCTGTGTTGGTCATTACTATGCATAATAGTCTGTGTTGGTCATTACTATACATAATAGTCTGTGTTGGTCATTACTATACATAATAGTCTGTGTTGGTCATTACTATGCATAATAGCCTGTGTTGGTCATTACTATGCATAATAGTCTGTGTTGGTCATTACTATACATAATAGCCTGTGTTGGTCATTACTATACATAATAGTCTGTGTTGGTCATTACTATGCATAATAGTCTGTGTTGGTCATTACTATTCATAATAGCCTGTGTTGGTCATTACTATACATAATAGCCTGTGTTGGTCATTACTAGACATAATAGCCTGTGTTGGTCATTACTATACATAATAGCCTGTGTTGGTCATTACTATGCATAATAGCCTGTGTTGGTCATTACTATGCATAATAGCCTGTGTTGGTCATTACTATACATAATAGCCTGTGTTGGTCATTACTAGACATAATAGCCTGTGTTGGTCATTACTATGCATAATAGCCTGTGTTGGTCATTACTATACATAATAGCCTGTGTTGGTCATTACTATGCATAATAGCCTGTGTTGATCATTACTATACATAATAGCCTGTGTTGGTCATTACTATACATAATAGCCTGTGTTGGTCATTACTATACATAATAGCCTGTGTTGGTCATTACTATACATAATAGCCTGTGTTGGTCATTACTATACATAATAGCCTGTGTTGGTCATTACTATACATAATAGCCTGTGTTGGTCATTACTATACATAATAGTCTGTGTTGGTCATTACTATGCATAATAGCCTGTGTTGGTCATTACTATGCATAATAGCCTGTGTTGGTCATTACTATACATAATAGCCTGTGTTGGTCATTACTATACATAATAGTCTGTGTTGGTCATTACTATGCATAATAGCCTGTGTTGGTCATTACTATACATAATAGTCTGTGTTGGTCATTACTATGCATAATAGTCTGTGTTGGTCATTACTATACATAATAGTCTGTGTTGGTCATTACTATGCATAATAGCCTGTGTTGGTCATTACTATGCATAATAGCCTGTGTTGGTCATTACTATACATAATAGTCTGTGTTGGTCATTACTATGCATAATAGCCTGTGTTGGTCATTACTATGCATAATAGCCTGTGTTGGTCATTACTATACATAATAGCCTGTGTTGGTCATTACTATACATAATAGCCTGTGTTGGTCATTACTATGCATAATAGCCTGTGTTGGTCATTACTATACATAATAGCCTGTGTTGGTCATTACTATACATAATAGCCTGTGTTGGTCATTACTATGCATAATAGCCTGTGTTGGTCATTACTATACATAATAGCCTGTGTTGGTCATTACTATGCATAATAGCCTGTGTTGGTCATTACTATACATAATAGCCTGTGTTGGTCATTACTATGCATAATAGCCTGTGTTGGTCATTACTATACATAATAGCCTGTGTTGGTCATTACTATGCATAATAGCCTGTGTTGGTCATTACTATGCATAATAGCCTGTGTTGGTCATTACTATGCATAATAGCCTGTGTTGGTCATTACTATACATAATAGCCTGTGTTGGTCATTACTATACATAATAGCCTGTGTTGGTCATTACTATACATAATAGCCTGTGTTGGTCATTACTATACATAATAGCCTGTGTTGGTCATTACTATACATAATAGCCTGTGTTGGTCATTACTATACATAATAGTCTGTGTTGGTCATTACTATACATAATAGCCTGTGTTGGTCATTACTATGCATAATAGCCTGTGTTGGTCATTACTATACATAATAGTCTGTGTTGGTCATTACTATGCATAATAGTCTGTGTTGGTCATTACTATACATAATAGCCTATGTTGGTCATTACTATGCATAATAGTCTGTGTTGGTCATTACTATGCATAATAGTCTGTGTTGGTCATTACTATACATAATAGCCTGTGTTGGTCATTACTATACATAATAGCCTGTGTTGGTCATTACTATACATAATAGTCTGTGTTGGTCATTACTATACATAATAGCCTGTGTTGGTCATTACTATGCATAATAGTCTGTATTGGTCATTACTATGCATAATAGTCTGTGTTGGTCATTACTATACATAATAGTCTGTGTTGGTCATTACTATACATAATAGTCTGTGTTGGTCATTACTATGCATAATAGTCTGTGTTGGTCATTACTATGCATAATAGTCTGTATTGGTCATTACTATACATAATAGTCTGTGTTGGTCATTACTATGCATAATAGTCTGTGTTGGTCATTACTATACATAATAGCCTGTGTTGGTCATTACTATACATAATAGTCTGTGTTGGTCATTACTATGCATAATAGCCTGTGTTGGTCATTACTATACATAATAGCCTGTGTTGGTCATTACTATACATAATAGCCTGTGTTGGTCATTACTATACATAATAGCCTGTGTTGGTCATTACTAGACATAATAGCCTGTGTTGGTCATTACTATACATAATAGTCTGTGTTGGTCATTACTATGCATAATAGTGTGTGTTGGTCATTACTATACATAATAGCCTGTGTTGGTCATTACTATACATAATAGCCTGTGTTGGTCATTACTATACATAATAGCCTGTGTTGGTCATTACTAGACATAATAGCCTGTGTTGGTCATTACTATACATAATAGCCTGTGTTGGTCATTACTATACATAATAGCCTGTGTTGGTCATTACTATACATAATAGCCTGTGTTGGTCATTACTATACATAATAGCCTGTGTTGGTCATTACTATACATAATAGCCTGTGTTGGTCATTACTATACATAATAGTCTGTGTTGGTCATTACTATGCATAATAGCCTGTGTTGGTCATTACTATACATAATAGCCTGTGTTGGTCATTACTATACATAATAGTCTGTGTTGGTCATTACTATGCATAATAGCCTGTGTTGGTCATTACTATACATAATAGTCTGTGTTGGTCATTACTATACATAATAGTCTGTGTTGGTCATTACTATACATAATAGCCTGTGTTGGTCATTACTATACATAATAGCCTGTGTTGGTCATTACTATGCATAATAGTCTGTGTTGGTCATTACTATACATAATAGCCTGTGTTGGTCATTACTATACATAATAGTCTGTGTTGGTCATTACTATACATAATAGCCTGTGTTGGTCATTACTATACATAATAGCCTGTGTTGGTCATTACTATACATAATAGTCTGTGTTGGTCATTACTATGCATAATAGTCTGTGTTGGTCATTACTATGCATAATAGCCTGTGTTGGTCATTACTATACATAATAGCCTGTGTTGGTCATTACTATGCATAATAGCCTGTGTTGGTCATTACTATGCATAATAGCCTGTGTTGGTCATTACTATACATAATAGTCAGTGTTGGTCATTACTATACATAATAGCCTGTGTTGGTCATTACTATACATAATAGTCTGTGTTGGTCATTACTATACATAATAGTCTGTGTTGGTCATTACTATACATAATAGCCTGTGTTGGTCATTACTATGCATAATAGCCTGTGTTGGTCATTACTATGCATAATAGCCTGTGTTGGTCATTACTATACATAATAGCCTGTGTTGGTCATTACTATACATAATAGTCTGTGTTGGTCATTACTATGCATAATAGTCTGTGTTGGTCATTACTATGCATAATAGCCTGTGTTGGTCATTACTATACATAATAGCCTGTGTTGGTCATTACTATACATAATAGCCTGTGTTGGTCATTACTATACATAATAGCCTGTGTTGGTCATTACTATACATAATAGCCTGTGTTGGTCATTACTATACATAATAGCCTGTGTTGGTCATTACTATGCATAATAGTCTGTGTTGGTCATTACTATACATAATAGCCTGTGTTGGTCATTACTATACATAATAGCCTGTGTTGGTCATTACTATGCATAATAGCCTGTGTTGGTCATTACTATGCATAATAGTCTGTGTTGGTCATTACTATACATAATAGCCTGTGTTGGTCATTACTATACATAATAGCCTGTGTTGGTCATTACTATACATAATAGCCTGTGTTGGTCATTACTATACATAATAGCCTGTGTTGGTCATTACTATACATAATAGTCTGTGTTGGTCATTACTATGCATAATAGTCTGTGTTGGTCATTACTATGCATAATAGCCTGTGTTGGTCATTACTATGCATAATAGTCTGTGTTGGTCATTACTATACATAATAGCCTGTGTTGGTCATTACTATACATAATAGCCTGTGTTGGTCATTACTATACATAATAGCCTGTGTTGGTCATTACTATACATAATAGTCTGTGTTGGTCATTACTATACATAATAGCCTGTGTTGGTCATTACTATACATAATAGCCTGTGTTGGTCATTACTATACATAATAGCCTGTGTTGGTCATTACTATGCATAATAGTCTGTGTTGGTCATTACTATACATAATAGCCTGTGTTGGTCATTACTATGCATAATAGTCTGTGTTGGTCATTACTATGCATAATAGCCTGTGTTGGTCATTACTATGCATAATAGCCTGTGTTGGTCATTACTATACATAATAGCCTGTGTTGGTCATTACTATACATAATAGCCTGTGTTGGTCATTACTATGCATAATAGCCTGTGTTGGTCATTACTATGCATAATAGCCTGTGTTGGTCATTACTATACATAATAGCCTGTGTTGGTCATTACTATACATAATAGTCTGTGTTGGTCATTACTATGCATAATAGCCTGTGTTGGTCATTACTATACATAATAGCCTGTGTTGGTCATTACTATATACATAATAGTCTGTGTTGGTCATTACTATGCATAATAGCCTGTGTTGGTCATTACTATACATAATAGTCTGTGTTGGTCATTACTATGCATAATAGCCTGTGTTGGTCATTACTATACATAATAGCCTGTGTTGGTCATTACTATACATAATAGCCTGTGTTGGTCATTACTATACATAATAGCCTGTGTTGGTCATTACTATACATAATAGCCTGTGTTGGTCATTACTATACATAATAGCCTGTGTTGGTCATTACTATACATAGTAGCCTGTGTTGGTCATTACTATGCATAATAGTCTGTGTTGGTCATTACTATGCATAATAGTCTGTGTTGGTCATTACTATACATAATAGCCTGTGTTGGTCATTACTATACATAATAGCCTGTGTTGGTCATTACTATGCATAATAGCCTGTGTTGGTCATTACTATACATAATAGCCTGTGTTGGTCATTACTATACATAATAGCCTGTGTTGGTCATTACTATGCATAATAGTCTGTGTTGGTCATTACTATACATAATAGCCTGTGTTGGTCATTACTATACATAATAGTCTGTGTTGGTCATTACTATGCATAATAGCCTGTGTTGGTCATTACTATGCATAATAGCCTGTGTTGGTCATTACTATGCATAATAGCCTGTGTTGGTCATTACTATACATAATAGTCTGTGTTGGTCATTACTATGCATAATAGCCTGTGTTGGTCATTACTATGCATAATAGCCTGTGTTGGTCATTACTATACATAATAGCCTGTGTTGGTCATTACTATACATAATAGTCTGTGTTGGTCATTACTATGCATAATAGCCTGTGTTGGTCATTACTATGCATAATAGTCTGTGTTGGTCATTACTATACATAATAGCCTGTGTTGGTCATTACTATGCATAATAGTCTGTGTTGGTCATTACTATACATAATAGCCTGTGTTGGTCATTACTATACATAATAGTCTGTGTTGGTCATTACTATGCATAATAGTCTGTGTTGGTCATTACTATTCATAATAGCCTGTGTTGGTCATTACTATACATAATAGTCTGTGTTGGTCATTACTATGCATAATAGCCTGTGTTGGTCATTACTATGCATAATAGCCTGTGTTGGTCATTACTATGCATAATAGCCTGTGTTGGTCATTACTATACATAATAGCCTGTGTTGGTCATTACTATACATAATAGCCTGTGTTGGTCATTACTATACATAATAGCCTGTGTTGGTCATTACTATGCATAATAGCCTGTGTTGGTCATTACTATACATAATAGCCTGTGTTGGTCATTACTAGACATAATAGCCTGTGTTGGTCATTACTATGCATAATAGCCTGTGTTGGTCATTACACTACATAATAGCCTATGTTGGTCATTACTGTGCATAATAGTCTGTGTTTGTCATTACTATGCATAATAGCCTGTGTTGGTCATTACTAGCCATAATAGCCTGTGTTGGTCATTACTATACATAATAGCCTGTGTTGGTCATTACTATACATAATAGCCTGTGTTGGTCATTACTATACATAATAGCCTGTGTTGGTCATTACTATGCATAATAGCCTGTGTTGGTCATTACTATGCATAATAGCCTGTGTTGGTCATTACTATGCATAATAGCCTGTGTTGGTCATTACTATGCATAATAGCCTGTGTTGGTCATTACTATGCATAATAGCCTGTGTTGGTCATTACACTACATAATAGCCTGTGTTGGTCATTACTATACATAATAGTCTGTGTTGGTCATTACTATACATAATAGTCTGTGTTGGTCATTACTATGCATAATAGCCTGTGTTGGTCATTACTATGCATAATAGTCTGTGTTGGTCATTACTATACATAATAGTCTGTGTTGGTCATTACTATACATAATAGTCTGTGTTGGTCATTACTATACATAATAGCCTGTGTTGGTCATTACTATGCATAATAGCCTGTGTTGGTCATTACTATACATAATAGCCTGTGTTGGTCATTACTATTCATAATAGCCTGTGTTGGTCATTACTATACATAATAGCCTGTGTTGGTCATTACTATGCATAATAGCCTGTGTTGGTCATTACTATACATAATAGCCTGTGTTGGTCATTACTATACATAATAGCCTGTGTTGGTCATTACTATACATAATAGCCTGTGTTGGTCATTACTATGCATAATAGTCTGTGTTGGTCATTACTATGCATAATAGCCTGTGTTGGTCATTACTATACATAATAGCCTGTGTTGGTCATTACTATACATAATAGTCTGTGTTGGTCATTACTATACATAATAGACTGTGTTGGTCATTACTATGCATAATAGTCTGTGTTGGTCATTACTATGCATAATAGCCTGTGTTGGTCATTACTAGACATAATAGCCTGTGTTGGTCATTACTATACATAATAGCCTGTGTTGGTCATTACTATGCATAATAGCCTGTGTTGGTCATTACTATACATAATAGCCTGTGTTGGTCATTACTATACATAATAGCCTGTGTTGGTCATTACTATACATAATAGCCTGTGTTGGTCATTACTATACATAATAGCCTGTGTTGGTCATTACTATGCATAATAGCCTGTGTTGGTCATTACTATGCATAATAGTCTGTGTTGGTCATTACTATACATAATAGCCTGTGTTGGTCATTACTATACATAATAGCCTGTGTTGGTCATTACTATACATAATAGCCTGTGTTGGTCATTACTATACATAATAGCCTGTGTTGGTCATTACTATACATAATAGTCTGTGTTGGTCATTACTATACATAATAGTCTGTGTTGGTCATTACTATCCATAATAGCCTGTGTTGGTCATTACTATGCATAATAGCCTGTGTTGGTCATTACTATCCATAATAGCCTGTGTTGGTCATTACTATACATAATAGTCTGTGTTGGTCATTACTATACATAATAGCCTGTGTTGGTCATTACTATACATAATAGCCTGTGTTGGTCATTACTATACATAATAGCCTGTGTTGGTCATTACTATACATAATAGCCTGTGTTGGTCATTACTATACATAATAGCCTGTGTTGGTCATTACTATACATAATAGCCTGTGTTGGTCATTACTATACATAATAGCCTGTGTTGGTCATTACTATACATAATAGCCTGTGTTGGTCATTACTATGCATAATAGCCTGTGTTGGTCATTACTATGCATAATAGCCTGTGTTGGTCATTACTATACATAATAGTCTGTGTTGGTCATTACTATACATAATAGCCTGTGTTGGTCATTACTATACATAATAGCCTGTGTTGGTCATTACTATACATAATAGCCTGTGTTGGTCATTACTATACATAATAGTCTGTGTTGGTCATTACTATACATAATAGCCTGTGTTGGTCATTACTATGCATAATAGTCTGTGTTGGTCATTACTATACATAATAGCCTGTGTTGGTCATTACTATACATAATAGCCTGTGTTGGTCATTACTATGCATAATAGCCTGTGTTGGTCATTACTATACATAATAGCCTGTGTTGGTCATTACTATGCATAATAGCCTGTGTTGGTCATTACTATGCATAATAGCCTGTGTTGGTCATTACTATACATAATAGCCTGTGTTGGTCATTACTATGCATAATAGTGTGTGTTGGTCATTACTATACATAATAGTCTGTGTTGGTCATTACTATACATAATAGCCTGTGTTGGTCATTACTATGCATAATAGTCTGTGTTGGTCATTACTATACATAATAGCCTGTGTTGGTCATTACTATACATAATAGCCTGTGTTGGTCATTACTATGCATAATAGCCTGTGTTGGTCATTACTATGCATAATAGCCTGTGTTGGTCATTACTATACATAATAGCCTGTGTTGGTCATTACTATGCATAATAGTGTGTGTTGGTCATTACTATACATAATAGCCTGTGTTGGTCACTACTATACATAATAGCCTGTGTTGGTCATTACTATACATAATAGCCTGTGTTGGTCATTACTATGCATAATAGTGTGTGTTGGTCATTACTATACATAATAGCCTGTGTTGGTCATTACTATGCATAATAGTCTGTGTTGGTCATTACTATACATAATAGCCTGTGTTGGTCATTACTATACATAATAGCCTGTGTTGGTCATTACTATACATAATAGCCTGTGTTGGTCATTACTATACATAATAGCCTGTGTTGATCATTACTATGCATAATAGTCTGTGTTGGTCATTACTATACATAATAGCCTGTGTTGGTCATTACTATACATAATAGCCTGTGTTGGTCATTACTATGCATAATAGTCTGTGTTGGTCATTACTATACATAATAGCCTGTGTTGGTCATTACTATACATAATAGCCTGTGTTGGTCATTACTATACATAATAGCCTGTGTTGGTCATTACTATACATAATAGCCTGTGTTGGTCATTACTATACATAATAGCCTGTGTTGGTCATTACTATACATAATAGCCTGTGTTGGTCATTACTATACATAATAGCCTGTGTTGGTCATTACTATACATAATAGCCTGTGTTGGTCATTACTATACATAATAGTCTGTGTTGGTCATTACTATACATAATAGCCTGTGTTGGTCATTACTATGCATAATAGTGTGTGTTGGTCATTACTATACATAATAGCCTGTGTTGGTCATTACTATGCATAATAGCCTGTGTTGGTCATTACTATGCATAATAGCCTGTGTTGGTCATTACTATACATAATAGCCTGTGTTGGTCATTACTATACATAATAGCCTGTGTTGGTCATTACTATACATAATAGCCTGTGTTGGTCATTACTATGCATAATAGCCTGTGTTGGTCATTACTATGCATAATAGGCTGTGTTGGTCATTACTATACATAATAGTCTGTGTTGGTCATTACTATACATAATAGCCTGTGTTGGTCATTACTATGCATAATAGGCTGTGTTGGTCATTACTATACATAATAGTCTGTGTTGGTCATTACTATACATAATAGTCAGTGTTGGTCATTACTATGCATAATAGCCTGTGTTGGTCATTACTATACATAATAGTCTGTGTTGGTCATTACTATACATAATAGCTTGTGTTGGTCATTACTATACATAATAGCCTGTGTTGGTCATTACTATGCATAATAGTCTGTGTTGGTCATTACTATGCATAATAGCCTGTGTTGGTCATTACTATACATAATAGTCTGTGTTGGTCATTACTATACATAATAGCCTGTGTTGGTCATTACTATGCATAATAGCCTGTGTTGGTCATTACTATGCATAATAGTCTGTGTTGGTCATTACTATACATAATAGCCTGTGTTGGTCATTACTATACATAATAGCCTGTGTTGGTCATTACTATACATAATAGTCTGTGTTGGTCATTACTATACATAATAGCCTGTGTTGGTCATTACTATACATAATAGCCTGTGTTGGTCATTACTATGCATAATAGTCTGTGTTGGTCATTACTATGCATAATAGTCTGTGTTGGTCATTACTATGCATAATAGTCTGTGTTGGTCATTACTATACATAATAGTCTGTGTTGGTCATTACTATACATAATAGCCTGTGTTGGTCATTACTATACATAATAGTCTGTGTTGGTCATTACTATACATAATAGCCTGTGTTGGTCATTACTATGCATAATAGTCTGTGTTGGTCATTACTATACATAATAGTCTGTGTTGGTCATTACTATACATAATAGCCTGTGTTGGTCATTACTATACATAATAGCCTGTGTTGGTCATTACTATACATAATAGTCTGTGTTGGTCATTACTAGACATAATCATAATAGCCTGTGTTGGTCATTACTATACATAATAGTCTGTGTTGGTCATTACTATACATAATAGCCTGTGTTGGTCATTACTATACATAATAGCCTGTGTTGGTCATTACTATGCATAATAGTCTGTGTTGGTCATTACTATGCATAATAGCCTGTGTTGGTCATTACTAGGCATAATAGCCTGTGTTGGTCATTACTATGCATAATAGCCTGTGTTGGTCATTACTATGCATAATAGCCTGTGTTGGTCATTACTATACATAATAGCCTGTGTTGGTCATTACTATGCATAATAGCCTGTGTTGGTCATTACTATACATAATAGCCTGTGTTGGTCATTACTATGCATAATAGTCTGTGTTGGTCATTACTATGCATAATAGCCTGTGTTGGTCATAACTATACATAATAGTCTGTGTTGGTCATTACTATACATAATAGTCTGTGTTGGTCATTACTATACATAATAGTCTGTGTTGGTCATTACTATGCATAATAGCCTGTGTTGGTCATTACTATACATAATAGCCTGTGTTGGTCATTACTATGCATAATAGTCTGTGTTGGTCATTACTATGCATAATAGCCTGTGTTGGTCATTACTATACATAATAGCCTGTGTTGGTCATTACTATACATAATAGCCTGTGTTGGTCATTACTATGCATAATAGCCTGTGTTGGTCATTACTATACATAATAGCCTGTGTTGGTCATTACTATGCATAATAGTCTGTGTTGGTCATTACTATGCATAATAGCCTGTGTTGGTCATTACTATACATAATCATAATAGCCTGTGTTGGTCATTACTATGCATAATAGCCTGTGTTGGTCATTACTAGACATAATCATAATAGCCTGTGTTGGTCATTACTATGCATAATAGCCTGTGTTGGTCATTACTAGACATAATCATAATAGCCTGTGTTGGTCATTACTATGCATAATAGCCTGTGTTGGTCATTACTATACATAATAGCCTGTGTTGGTCATTACTATGCATAATAGCCTGTGTTGGTCATTACTATGCATAATAGTCTGTGTTGGTCATTACTATACATAATAGTCTGTGTTGGTCATTACTATACATAATAGTCTGTGTTGGTCATTACTATGCATAATAGTCTGTGTTGGTCATTACTATACATAATAGTCTGTGTTGGTCATTACTATACATAATAGCCTGTGTTGGTCATTACTATGCCTGTGTTGGTCATTACAGTAGCCTGTGTTGGTCATTACTATGCATAATAGCCTGTGTTGGTCATTACTATACATAATAGCCTGTGTTGGTCATTACTATGCCTGTGTTGGTCATTACTATACATAATAGCCTGTGTTGGTCATTACTATGCATAATAGCCTGTGTTGGTCATTACTATACATAATAGCCTGTGTTGGTCATTACTATGCATAATAGCCTGTGTTGGTCATTACTATACATAATAGCCTGTGTTGGTCATTACTATGCATAATAGCCTGTGTTGGTCATTACTATGCATAATAGCCTATGTTGGTCATTACTATACATAATAGCCTGTGTTGGTCATTACTATGCCTGTGTTGGTCATTACTATGCCTGTGTTGGTCATTACTATGCATAATAGCCTGTGTTGGTCATTACTATGCATAATAGCCTGTGTTGGTCATTACTATACATAATAGCCTGTGTTGGTCATTACTATACATAATAGCCTGTGTTGGTCATTACTATGCATAATAGCCTGTGTTGGTCATTACTATGCATAATAGCCTGTGTTGGTCATTACTATACATAACAGCCTGTGTTGGTCATTACTATGCATAATAGCCTGTGTTGGTCATTACTATGCATAATAGCCTGTGTTGGTCATTACTATACATAATAGCCTGTGTTGGTCATTACTATACATAATAGCCTGTGTTGGTCATTACTATACATAATAGCCTGTGTTGGTCATTACTATGCATAATAGCCTGTGTTGGTCATTACTATGCATAATAGCCTGTGTTGGTCACTACTATACATAATAGCCTGTGTTGGTCATTACTATACATAATAGCCTGTGTTGGTCATTACTATACATAATAGCCTGTGTTGGTCATTACTATACATAATAGCCTGTGTTGGTCATTACTATGCATAATAGCCTGTGTTGGTCATTACTATGCATAATAGCCTGTGTTGGTCATTACTATACATAATAGTCTGTGTTGGTCATTACTATACATAATAGCCTGTGTTGGTCATTACTATACATAATAGCCTGTGTTGGTCATTACTATACATAATAGCCTGTGTTGGTCATTACTATGCATAATAGCCTGTGTTGGTCATTACTATGCATAATAGTCTGTGTTGGTCATTACTATACATAATAGCCTGTGTTGGTCATTACTATGCATAATAGTCTGTGTTGGTCATTACTATACATAATAGCCTGTGTTGGTCATTACTATGCATAATAGCCTGTGTTGGTCATTACTATACATAATAGCCTGTGTTGGTCATTACTCTACATAATAGTCTGTGTTGGTCATTACTATACATAATAGTCTGTGTTGGTCATTACTATACATAATAGCCTGTGTTGGTCATTACTATGCATAATAGCCTGTGTTGGTCATTACTATGCATAATAGCCTGTGTTGGTCATTACTATGCATAATAGCCTGTGTTGGTCATTACTATGCATAATAGCCTGTGTTGGTCATTACTATGCATAATAGCCTGTGTTGGTCATTACTATGCATAATAGTCTGTGTTGGTCATTACTATGCATAATAGCCTGTGTTGGTCATTACTATGCATAATAGTCTGTGTTGGTCATTACTATACATAATAGTCTGTGTTGGTCATTACTATGCATAATAGCCTGTGTTGGTCATTACTATACATAATAGTCTGTGTTGGTCATTACTATGCATAATAGCCTGTGTTGGTCATTACTATGCATAATAGCCTGTGTTGGTCATTACTATGCATAATAGCCTGTGTTGGTCATTACTATGCATAATAGCCTGTGTTGGTCATTACTATACATAATAGTCTGTGTTGGTCATTACTATACATAATAGCCTGTGTTGGTCATTACTATGCATAATAGTCTGTGTTGGTCATTACTATGCATAATAGCCTGTGTTGGTCATTACTATACATAATAGTCTGTGTTGGTCATTACTATACATAATAGCCTGTGTTGGTCATTACTATGCATAATAGTCTGTGTTGGTCATTACTATACATAATAGTCTGTGTTGGTCATTACTATACATAATAGTCTGTGTTGGTCATTACTATACATAATAGCCTGTGTTGGTCATTACTATACATAATAGCCTGTGTTGGTCATTACTATACATAATAGTCTGTGTTGGTCATTACTATACATAATAGTCTGTGTTGGTCATTACTATACATAATAGTCTGTGTTGGTCATTACTATGCATAATAGCCTGTGTTGGTCATTACTATACATAATAGTCTGTGTTGGTCATTACTATACATAATAGCCTGTGTTGGTCATTACTATGCATAATAGTCTGTGTTGGTCATTACTATACATAATAGTCTGTGTTGGTCATTACTATGCATAATAGTCAGTGTTGGTCATTACTATACATAATAGCCTGTGTTGGTCATTACTATACATAATAGCCTGTGTTGGTCATTACTATACATAATAGTCTGTGTTGGT
The DNA here is from genome assembly GCA_028752905.1 of Cladorhizidae sp. MBARI D1340-BT2. NCBI lineage: Eukaryota > Metazoa > Porifera > Demospongiae > Poecilosclerida > Cladorhizidae > Cladorhizidae sp. MBARI D1340-BT2. The sequence continues at coordinate 11,631,692 of JAQNBH010000006.1, forward strand.
CATTACTATACATAATAGCCTGTGTTGGTCATTACTATACATAATAGTCTGTGTTGGTCATTACTATGCATAATAGTCTGTGTTGGTCATTACTATACATAATAGCCTGTGTTGGTCATTACTATGCATAATAGTCTGTGTTGGTCATTACTATACATAATAGTCTGTGTTGGTCATTACTATGCATAATAGCCTGTGTTGGTCATTACTATGCATAATAGCCTGTGTTGGTCATTACTATACATAATAGTCTGTGTTGGTCATTACTATACATAATAGCCTGTGTTGGTCATTACTATGCATAATAGCCTGTGTTGGTCATTACTATGCATAATAGCCTGTGTTGGTCATTACTATACATAATAGTCTGTGTTGGTCATTACTATACATAATAGTCTGTGTTGGTCATTACTATGCATAATAGTCTGTGTTGGTCATTACTATACATAATAGCCTGTGTTGGTCATTACTATGCATAATAGTCTGTGTTGGTCATTACTATACATAATAGCCTGTGTTGGTCATTACTATGCATAATAGTCTGTGTTGGTCATTACTATACATAATAGTCTGTGTTGGTCATTACTATGCATAATAGTCTGTGTTGGTCATTACTATACATAATAGCCTGTGTTGGTCATTACTATGCATAATAGTCAGTGTTGGTCATTACTATACATAATAGCCTGTGTTGGTCATTACTATACATAATAGCCTGTGTTGGTCATTACTATACATAATAGTCTGTGTTGGTCATTACTATACATAATAGTCTGTGTTGGTCATTACTATGCATAATAGCCTGTGTTGGTCATTACTATACATAATAGCCTGTGTTGGTCATTACTATACATAATAGCCTGTGTTGGTCATTACTATGCATAATAGTCTGTATTGGTCATTACTATACATAATAGCCTGTGTTGGTCATTACTATACATAATAGCCTGTGTTGGTCATTACTATACATAATAGTCTGTGTTGGTCATTACTATGCATAATAGTCTGTGTTGGTCATTACTATACATAATAGTCTGTGTTGGTCATTACTATGCATAATAGTCTGTGTTGGTCATTACTATACATAATAGCCTGTGTTGGTCATTACTATACATAATAGCCTGTGTTGGTCATTACTATGCATAATAGCCTGTGTTGGTCATTACTATGCATAATAGCCTGTGTTGGTCATTACTATACATAATAGCCTGTGTGTGGTCATTACTATACATAATAGCCTGTGTTGGTCATTACTATGCATAATAGTCTGTGTTGGTCATTACTATACATAATAGTCTGTGTTGGTCATTACTATAATAATAGCCTGTGTTGGTCATTACTATACATAATAGTCTGTGTTGGTCATTACTATGCATAATAGCCTGTGTTGGTCATTACTATGCATAATAGCCTGTGTTGGTCATTACTATACATAATAGCCTGTGTTGGTCATTACTATACATAATAGCCTGTGTTGGTCATTACTATACATAATAGCCTGTGTTGGTCATTACTATACATAATAGCCTGTGTTGGTCATTACTATACATAATAGCCTGTGTTGGTCATTACTATGCATAATAGCCTGTGTTGGTCATTACTATGCATAATAGCCTGTGTTGGTCATTACTATACATAATAGCCTGTGTTGGTCATTACTATACATAATAGTCTGTGTTGGTCATTACTATGCATAATAGTCTGTGTTGGTCATTACTATACATAATAGCCTGTGTTGGTCATTACTATGCATAATAGCCTGTGTTGGTCATTACTATACATAATAGCCTGTGTTGGTCATTACTATACATAATAGTCTGTGTTGGTCATTACTAGACATAATAGCCTGTGTTGGTCATTACTATACATAATAGTCTGTGTTGGTCATTACTATACATAATAGTCTGTGTTGGTCATTACTATACATAATAGCCTGTGTTGGTCATTACTATACATAATAGCCTGTGTTGGTCATTACTATGCATAATAGCCTGTGTTGGTCATTACTATACATAATAGTCTGTGTTGGTCATTACTATGCATAATAGCCTGTGTTGGTCATTACTATGCATAATAGCCTGTGTTGGTCATTACTATGCATAATAGCCTGTGTTGGTCATTACTATACATAATAGTCTGTGTTGGTCATTACTATGCATAATAGCCTGTGTTGGTCATTACTATGCATAATAGTCTGTGTTGGTCATTACTATACATAATAGCCTGTGTTGGTCATTACTATACATAATAGCCTGTGTTGGTCATTACTATACATAAGTAGCCTGTGTTGGTCATTACTATACATAATAGTCTGTGTTGGTCATTACTATGCATAATAGCCTGTGTTGGTCATTACTATGCATAATAGCCTGTGTTGGTCATTACTATACATAATAGTCTGTGTTGGCCATTACTTTGCATAATAGCCTGTGTTGGTCATTACTATGCATAATAGCCTGTGTTGGTCATTACTATGCATAATAGTCTGTGTTGGTCATTACTATACATAATAGTCTGTGTTGGTCATTACTATACATAATAGTCTGTGTTGGTCATTACTTTGCATAATAGCCTGTGTTGGTCATTACTATGCATAATAGTCTGTGTTGGTCATTACTATACATAATAGCCTGTGTTGGTCATTACTATACATAATAGTCTGTGTTGGTCATTACTATGCATAATAGCCTGTGTTGGTCATTACTATACATAATAGTCTGTGTTGGTCATTACTATGCATAATAGTCTGTGTTGGTCATTACTATACATAATAGCCTGTGTTGGTCATTACTATGCATAATAGCCTGTGTTGGTCATTACTATGCATAATAGTCTGTGTTGGTCATTACTATGCATAATAGTCTGTGTTGGTCATTACTATGCATAATAGCCTGTGTTGGTCATTACTATGCATAATAGCCTGTGTTGGTCATTACTATGCATAATAGTCTGTGTTGGTCATTACTATACATAATAGTCTGTGTTGGTCATTACTATACATAATAGTCTGTGTTGGTCATTACTTTGCATAATAGCCTGTGTTGGTCATTACTATGCATAATAGTCTGTGTTGGTCATTACTATACATAATAGTCTGTGTTGGTCATTACTATACATAATAGTCTGTGTTGGTCATTACTATGCATAATAGCCTGTGTTGGTCATTACTATGCATAATAGTCTGTGTTGGTCATTACTATACATAATAGCCTGTGTTGGTCATTACTATACATAATAGTCTGTGTTGGTCATTACTATGCATAATAGTCTGTGTTGGTCATTACTATTCATAATAGCCTGTGTTGGTCATTACTATACATAATAGCCTGTGTTGGTCATTACTATGCATAATAGCCTGTGTTGGTCATTACTAGACATAATAGCCTGTGTTGGTCATTACTATACATAATAGCCTGTGTTGGTCATTACTATGCATAATAGCCTGTGTTGGTCATTACTATGCATAATAGCCTGTGTTGGTCATTACTATACATAATAGCCTGTGTTGGTCATTACTAGACATAATAGCCTGTGTTGGTCATTACTATGCATAATAGCCTGTGTTGGTCATTACTATACATAATAGCCTGTGTTGGTCATTACTATGCATAATAGCCTGTGTTGATCATTACTATACATAATAGCCTGTGTTGGTCATTACTATACATAATAGCCTGTGTTGGTCATTACTATACATAATAGCCTGTGTTGGTCATTACTATACATAATAGCCTGTGTTGGTCATTACTATACATAATAGCCTGTGTTGGTCATTACTATACATAATAGCCTGTGTTGGTCATTACTATACATAATAGTCTGTGTTGGTCATTACTATGCATAATAGCCTGTGTTGGTCATTACTATGCATAATAGCCTGTGTTGGTCATTACTATACATAATAGCCTGTGTTGGTCATTACTATACATAATAGTCTGTGTTGGTCATTACTATGCATAATAGCCTGTGTTGGTCATTACTATACATAATAGTCTGTGTTGGTCATTACTATGCATAATAGTCTGTGTTGGTCATTACTATACATAATAGTCTGTGTTGGTCATTACTATGCATAATAGCCTGTGTTGGTCATTACTATGCATAATAGCCTGTGTTGGTCATTACTATACATAATAGTCTGTGTTGGTCATTACTATGCATAATAGCCTGTGTTGGTCATTACTATGCATAATAGCCTGTGTTGGTCATTACTATACATAATAGCCTGTGTTGGTCATTACTATACATAATAGCCTGTGTTGGTCATTACTATGCATAATAGCCTGTGTTGGTCATTACTATACATAATAGCCTGTGTTGGTCATTACTATACATAATAGCCTGTGTTGGTCATTACTATGCATAATAGCCTGTGTTGGTCATTACTATACATAATAGCCTGTGTTGGTCATTACTATGCATAATAGCCTGTGTTGGTCATTACTATACATAATAGCCTGTGTTGGTCATTACTATGCATAATAGCCTGTGTTGGTCATTACTATACATAATAGCCTGTGTTGGTCATTACTATGCATAATAGCCTGTGTTGGTCATTACTATGCATAATAGCCTGTGTTGGTCATTACTATGCATAATAGCCTGTGTTGGTCATTACTATACATAATAGCCTGTGTTGGTCATTACTATACATAATAGCCTGTGTTGGTCATTACTATACATAATAGCCTGTGTTGGTCATTACTATACATAATAGCCTGTGTTGGTCATTACTATACATAATAGTCTGTGTTGGTCATTACTATACATAATAGCCTGTGTTGGTCATTACTATGCATAATAGCCTGTGTTGGTCATTACTATACATAATAGCCTGTGTTGGTCATTACTATACATAATAGTCTGTGTTGGTCATTACTATACATAATAGTCTGTGTTGGTCATTACTATGCATAATAGCCTGTGTTGGTCATTACTATACATAATAGCCTGTGTTGGTCATTACTATGCATAATAGCCTGTGTTGGTCATTAATATACATAATAGCCTGTGTTGGTCATTACTATGCATAATAGCCTGTGTTGGTCATTACTATACATAATAGCCTGTGTTGGTCATTACTATACATAATAGCCTGTGTTGGTCATTACTATACATAATAGCCTGTGTTGGTCATTACTATACATAATAGCCTGTGTTGGTCATTACTATGCATAATAGCCTGTGTTGGTCATTACTATACATAATAGTCTGTGTTGGTCATTACTATACATAATAGCCTGTGTTGGTCATTACTATACATAATAGCCTGTGTTGGTCATTACTATACATAATAGCCTGTGTTGGTCATTACTATACATAATAGCCTGTGTTGGTCATTACTATACATAATAGTCTGTGTTGGTCATTACTATGCATAATAGTCTGTGTTGGTCATTACTATGCATAATAGCCTGTGTTGGTCATTACTATACATAATAGCCTGTGTTGGTCATTACTATGCATAATAGCCTGTGTTGGTCATTACTATGCATAATAGCCTGTGTTGGTCATTACTATACATAATAGTCAGTGTTGGTCATTACTATACATAATAGTCTGTGTTGGTCATTACTATACATAATAGCCTGTGTTGGTCATTACTATACATAATAGCCTGTGTTGGTCATTACTATGCATAATAGTCTGTGTTGGTCATTACTATGCATAATAGCCTGTGTTGGTCATTACTATACATAATAGCCTGTGTTGGTCATTACTAAGCATAATAGCCTGTGTTGGTCATTACTATGCATAATAGCCTGTGTTGGTCATTACTATGCATAATAGCCTGTGTTGGTCATTACTATGCATAATAGCCTGTGTTGGTCATTACTATGCATAATAGCCTGTGTTAGTCATTACTATGCATAATAGCCTGTGTTGGTCATTACTATACATAATAGCCTGTGTTGGTCATTACTATGCATAATAGCCTGTGTTGGTCATTACTATACATAATAGCCTGTGTTGGTCATTACTATGCATAATAGCCTGTGTTGGTCATTACTAGACATAATAGCCTGTGTTGGTCATTACTATACATAATAGCCTGTGTTGGTCATTACTATGCATAATAGCCTGTGTAGGTCATTACTATACATAATAGCCTGTGTTGGTCATTACTATACATAATAGCCTGTGTTGGTCATTACTATACATAATAGCCTGTGTTGGTCATTACTATACATAATAGCCTGTGTTGGTCATTACTATGCATAATAGCCTGTGTTGGTCATTACTATGCATAATAGCCTGTGTTGGTCATTACTATACATAATAGCTGTGTTGGTCATTACTATACATAATAGCCTGTGTTGGTCATTACTATACATAATAGCCTGTGTTGGTCATTACTAGACATAATAGCCTGTGTTGGTCATTACTATGCATAATAGCCTGTGTTGGTCATTACTAGACATAATAGCCTGTGTTGGTCATTACTATGCATAATAGCCTGTGTTGGTCATTACTAGACATAATAGCCTGTGTTGGTCATTACTATGCATAATAGCCTGTGTTGGTCATTACTATGCATAATAGTCTGTGTTGGTCATTACTATGCATAATAGTCTGTGTTGGTCATTACTATACATAATAGCCTGTGTTGGTCATTACTATACATAATAGTCTGTGTTGGTCATTACTATGCATAATAGCCTGTGTTGGTCATTACTATGCATAATAGTCTGTGTTGGTCATTACTATGCATAATAGCCTGTGTTGGTCATTACATAATAGCCTGTGTTGGTCATTACTATGCATAATAGCCTGTGTTGGTCATTACTATACATAATAGCCTGTGTTGGTCATTACTATACATAATAGCCTGTGTTGGTCATTACTATACATAATAGCCTGTGTTGGTCATTACTATACATAATAGCCTGTGTTGGTCATTACTATGCATAATAGCCTGTGTTGGTCATTACTATGCATAATAGCCTGTGTTGGTCATTACTATACATAATAGCCTGTGTTGGTCATTACTATGCATAATAGCCTGTGTTGGTCACTACTATACATAATAGCCTGTGTTGGTCATTACTATGCATAATAGTCTGTGTTGGTCATTACTATGCATAATAGCCCGTGTTGGTCATTACTATACATAATAGCCTGTGTTGGTCACTACTATACATAATAGCCTGTGTTGGTCATTACTATACATAATAGTCTGTGTTGGTCACTACTATACATAATAGCCTGTGTTGGTCATTACTATGCATAATAGTCTGTGTTGGTCACTACTATGCATAATAGCCTGTGTTGGTCATTACTATACATAATAGCCTGTGTTGGTCATTACTATGCATAATAGCCTGTGTTGGTCATTACTATGCATAATAGCCTGTGTTGGTCATTACTATACATAATAGTCTGTGTTGGTCATTACTATGCATAATAGCCTGTGTTGGTCATTACTATACATAATAGCCTGTGTTGGTCATTACTATGCATAATAGCCTGTGTTGGTCATTACTATACATAATAGTCTGTGTTGGTCATTACTATACATAATAGCCTGTGTTGGTCATTACTATGCATAATAGCCTGTGTTGGTCATTACTATACATAATAGCCTGTGTTGGTCATTACTATACATAATAGCCTGTGTTGGTCATTACTATACATAATAGCCTGTGTTGGTCATTACTATACATAATAGTCTGTGTTGGTCATTACTATACATAATAGTCTGTGTTGGTCATTACTATGCATAATAGCCTGTGTTGGTCATTACTATACATAATAGCCTGTGTTGGTTCATTACTATGCATAATAGCCTGTGTTGGTCATTACTATGCATAATAGCCTGTGTTGGTCATTACTATGCATAATAGCCTGTGTTGGTCATTACTATACATAATAGTCTGTGTTGGACATTACTATGCATAATAGCCTGTGTTGGTCATTACTATGCATAATAGCCTGTGTTGGTCATTACTATACATAATAGTCTGTGTTGGTCATTACTATGCATAATAGTCTGTGTTGGTCATTACTATGCATAATAGCCTGTGTTGGTCATTACTATGCATAATAGCCTGTGTTGGTCATTACTATGCATAATAGCCTGTGTTGGTCATTACTATACATAATAGTCTGTGTTGGTCATTACTATACATAATAGCCTGTGTTGGTCATTACTATACATAATAGCCTGTGTTGGTCATTACTATGCATAATAGCCTGTGTTGGTCATTACTATGCATAATAGCCTGTGTTGGTCATTACTATACATAATAGTCTGTGTTGGTCATTACTATGCATAATAGCCTGTGTTGGTCATTACTATGCATAATAGCCTGTGTTGGTCATTACTATACATAATAGCCTGTGTTGGTCATTACTATGCATAATAGTCTGTGTTGGTCATTACTATACATAATAGCCTGTGTTGGTCATTACTATGCATAATAGTCTGTGTTGGTCATTACTATACATAATAGCATGTGTTGGTCATTACTATACATAATAGCCTGTGTTGGTCATTACTATACATAATAGCCTGTGTTGGTCATTACTATACATAATAGCCTGTGTTGGTCATTACTATACATAATAGCCTGTGTTGGTCATTACTATACATAATAGTCTGTGTTGGTCATTACTATACATAATAGCCTGTGTTGGTCATTACTATACATAATAGCCTGTGTTGGTCATTACTATACATAATAGCCTGTGTTGGTCATTACTATGCATAATAGCCTGTGTTGGTCATTACTATGCATAATAGCCTGTGTTGGTCATTACTATACATAATAGCCTGTGTTGGTCATTACTATGCATAATAGCCTGTGTTGGTCATTACTATGCATAATAGCCTGTGTTGGTCATTACTATACATAATAGCATGTGTTGGTCATTACTATACATAATAGCCTGTGTTGGTCATTACTATACATAATAGCCTGTGTTGGTCATTACTATACATAATAGCCTGTGTTGGTCATTACTATACATAATAGCCTGTGTTGGTCATTACTATACATAATAGTCTGTGTTGGTCATTACTATACATAATAGCCTGTGTTGGTCATTACTATACATAATAGCCTGTGTTGGTCATTACTATACATAATAGCCTGTGTTGGTCATTACTATGCATAATAGCCTGTGTTGGTCATTACTATGCATAATAGCCTGTGTTGGTCATTACTATACATAATAGCCTGTGTTGGTCATTACTATGCATAATAGCCTGTGTTGGTCATTACTATGCATAATAGCCTGTGTTGGTCATTACTATACATAATAGCCTGTGTTGGTCATTACTATACATAATAGTCTGTGTTGGTCATTACTATACATAATAGCCTGTGTTGGTCATTACTATGCATAATAGCCTGTGTTGGTCATTACTATACATAATAGCCTGTGTTGGTCATTACTATACATAATAGCCTGTGTTGGTCATTACTATGCATAATAGCCTGTGTTGGTCATTACTATACATAATAGCCTGTGTTGGTCATTACTATACATAATAGCCTGTGTTGGTCATTACTATGCATAATAGCCTGTGTTGGTCATTACTATACATAATAGTCTGTGTTGGTCATTACTATACATAATAGCCTGTGTTGGTCATTACTATACATAATAGCCTGTGTTGGTCATTACTATACATAATAGCCTGTGTTGGTCATTACTATACATAATAGCCTGTGTTGGTCATTACTATACATAATAGCCTGTGTTGGTCATTACTATGCATAATAGCCTGTGTTGGTCATTACTATACATAATAGCCTGTGTTGGTCATTACTATACATAATAGCCTGTGTTGGTCATTACTATACATAATAGCCTGTGTTGGTCATTACTATACATAATAGCCTGTGTTGGTCATTACTATACATAATAGCCTGTGTTGGTCATTACTATACATAATAGCCTGTGTTGGTCATTACTATGCATAATAGCCTGTGTTGGTCATTACTATGCATAATAGCCTGTGTTGGTCATTACTATACATAATAGCCTGTGTTGGTCATTACTATGCATAATAGTCTGTGTTGGTCATTACTATACATAATAGCCTGTGTTGGTCATTACTATACATAATAGCCTGTGTTGGTCACTACTATGCATAATAGCCTGTGTTGGTCATTACTATACATAATAGCCTGTGTTGGTCATTACTATGCATAATAGCCTGTGTTGGTCATTACTATACATAATAGTCTGTGTTGGTCATTACTATACATAATAGCCTGTGTTGGTCATTACTATACATAATAGCCTGTGTTGGTCACTACTATGCATAATAGCCTGTGTTGGTCATTACTATACATAATAGCCTGTGTTGGTCATTACTATACATAATAGCCTGTGTTGGTCATTACTATACATAATAGCCTGTGTTGGTCATTACTATACATAATAGCCTGTGTTGGTCATTACTATACATAATAGCCTGTGTTGGTCATTACTATACATAATAGCCTGTGTTGGTCATTACTATGCATAATAGCCTGTTGGCTCAACCAGGACTGCATTTGCTCCACTAATACTCCTGGCACTCCCTCAACCCAGCGTGATGTTGGTCCAGTATTTGTCAGAGCTATTATCAATCTACTTCAACCTAGTAGTGTGTGTCCCCATAGAGCTATTGTTAACTTATATACTTCAATCTGCCTTAACCCAACATGGTGTTGATCCAGTGTGCGTCCTCATAGAGCTATTGTTAACTTATATACTTCAATCTGCCTCAACCCAACATGGTGTTGATCCAGTGTGTGTCCTCATAGAGCTATTGTTAACTTATATACTTCAATCTGCCTCAACCCAACATGGTGTTGATCCAGTGTGTGTCCTCATAGAGCTATTGTTAACCTACTTCAAACTCTCAATGAACTCTCATCGAAATTGCAATGACCTTCTCAATAATCAAATTGAAATATACTCTCTCAACATTTTGACTAAATGCTCTAGCCTTCATCAGAAATATTCCTGATGAAGGCTAGAGCATCTAGTCGAAACGTCGAGAGAATACAATTTCAAGGGAAAATTATTATAAAGTGATATAATGAGATATGTGCAAATATTTTGCGTGTATAATATCTACTGCAAAGAATGGAACTGACAACAAGTTATAGCGGCTCACATCAGCACCATGCCACTGGTCATAGTTCTAGTTGTAACATGCGACATGTCAGTATCATTCCACTGGCCATAGCTCTAGTTGTAACATGGGACATGTCAGTATCATGCCACTGGCCATAGCTCTAGTTGTAACATGGGACATGTCAGTATCATGCCACTGGCCATAGCTCTAGGGACATGTCAGTATCATGCCACTGGCCATAGCTCTAGTTGTAACATGTGACATGTCAGTATCATGCCACTGGCCATAGCTCTAGTTGTAACATGCGACATGTCAGAATGCCACTGGCCATAGCTCTAGTTGTAACATGCGACATGTCAGTATCATGCCACTGGCCATAGCTCTAGTTGTAACATGCGACATGTCAGTATCATGCCACTGGTCATAGCTCTAGTTGTAACATGCAACATGTCAGTATCATGCCACTGGCCATAGCTCTAGTTGTAACATGCGACATGTCAGTATCATGCCACTGGCCATAGCTCTAGTTGTAACATGCAACATGTCAGTATCATGCCACTGGCCATAGCTCTAGTTGTAACATGCGACATGTCAGTATCATGCCACTGGTCATAGCTCTAGTTGTAACATGCAACATGTCAGTATCATGCCACTGGCCATAGCTCTAGTTGTAACATGCGACATGTCAGTATCATACCACTGGTCATAGCTCTAGTTGTAACATGCGACATGTCAGTATCATGCCACTGGTCATAGCTCTAGTTGTAACATGCAACATGTCAGTATCATGCCACTGGTCATAGCTCTAGTTGTTACATGCGACATGTCAGTATCATGCCACTGGTCATAGCTTCAGTGAGAAGGCTAAAGGAAATGCTTGAACAAAACAAGTCTATGGGTGAGCATTTTACAGGCAGCTATAAACCCTTCGTGGTGTATCAGCTGTTCCCTGGCTCACAACTCATTCAAGAGCTGTCAGGATCCTTCGCCTGCTAGAGCATGGTGAAGTGTCGGCCGGCGTCGAATGTCAACACCAACGTAAGTATTCACTCATGCACACCTGACACCTTCAGCAGATGAGGTAGTGCTATAACATTGTCGATGCAACCTCCTAGCTTGTGTTCCAACAAAAAAGATTTTTTTTAATTTCTCACCTTAGTGTAAGGATCAGTACACACCCCAAATACCGCTCCACCGCTGCCACAAAACTTGGCGGAAGAGCCATGCTTCCTGGCTATGGCCACCATGTCCAAATTAGCGGGACCCAGGACATCCTTCCCGTAAATCTCGCAGCGAGTGTCAAAGTTCTCGTCCATCAGAGACATGAGCCTAGCCATATGCACATAACTTGTAAGTCTACCCGATAAACATGATTGGGTTGAAGAGGTTATGAATATCATTATAGTCGCAATCCATCCGGCCCCTCATTACTGGCTACCTATTTTCTAGAATGCTTCTCACCCAATACTACACATTTGCTAACAACCAATTAACACCTACTTGCTACAAATAATTAACTGTTGACAACCCACCTACCCACCTACTTGCTACAAATAATTAACTTAACAACCCACCTACTTGCTACAAATAATTAACTGTTAACAACCCACCTACTTGCTACAAATAATTAACTGTTAAACAACCTAATTGCCACACCAGAAGCATATTATTGAATTATATTCAATGCACAAAAACCATCCAAAGTCAGTGATATGTTTCTCCGTGGAAACCAGCGGTAATGTACCCACTGGCAGAAACGGGGAAAGTGGCAGGTAGGCAGCACTATAGATGACATGTCCTACTGCCGAGTTAGACGTGTCCTACTGCCGAGTTAGACGTGTCCTACTGCCGAGTTAGACATGTCCTACTGCCGAGTTAGACATGTCCCACTGCCGAGCTAGACATGTCCTACTGCCGAGTTAGGCATGGCCTACTGCCGAGTTAGACATGTCCTACTGCCGAGTTAGACATGTCCCACTGCCGAGTTAGACATGTCCCACTGCCGAGTTAGACATGTCCTACTGCCGAGTTAGACATGTCCTACTGCCGAGTTAGACATGTCCTACTGCCGAGTTAGACATGTCCTACTGCCGAGTTAGACATGGCCTACTGCCGAGTTAGACATGTCCTACTGCCGAGTTAGACATGGTCTACTGCCGAGTTAGACATGTCCTACTGCCGAGTTAGACATGTCCTACTGCCGAGTTAGACATGTCCTACTGCCGAGTTAGACATGTCCTACTGCCGAGTTAGACATGTCCTACTGCCGAGTTAGACATGTCCTACTGCCGAGTTAGACATGTCCTACTGCCGAGTTAGACATGTCCTACTGCCGAGTTAGACATGGCCTACTGCCGAGTTAGACATGTCCTACTGCCGAGTTAGACATGTCCTACTGCCGAGTTAGACATGTCCTACTGCCGAGTTAGACATGTCCTACTGCCGAGTTAGACATGTCCTACTGCCGAGTTAGACATGTCCTACTGCCGAGTTAGACATGGCCTACTGCCGAGTTAGACATGTCCTACTGCCGAGTTAGACATGTCCCACTGCCGAGTTAGACATGTCCCACTGCCGAGTTAGACATGTCCTACTGCCGAGTTAGACATGTCCCACTGCCGAGTTAGACATGTCCCACTGCCGAGTTAGACATGTCCCACTGCCGAGTTAGACATGTCCCACTGCCGAGTTAGACATGTCCCACTGCCGAGTTAGACATGTCCCACTGCCGAGTTAGACATGTCCTACTGCCGACCCACTGCCGAGTTAGACATGTCCTACTGCCGAGTTAGACATGTCCTACTGCCGAGTTAGACATGTCCTACTGCCGAGTTAGACATGTCCTACTGCCGAGTTAGACATGTCCTACTCCCGAGTTAGACATGTCCTACTGCCGAGTTAGGCATGTCCTACTGCCGAGTTAGACATGTCCTACTGCCGAGTTAGACATGGCCTACTGCCGAGTTAGACATGTCCTACTGCCGAGTTAGACATGGCCTACTGCCGAGTTAGACATGTCCTACTGCCGAGTTATACATGTCCTACTGCCGAGTTAGACGTGTCCTACTGCCGAGTTAGACGTGTCCTACTGCCGAGTTAGACGTGTCCTACTGCCGAGTTAGACGTGTCCTACTGCCGAGTTAGACGTGTCCTACTGCCGAGTTAGACGTGTCCTACTGCCGAGTTAGACGTGGCCTACTGCCGAGTTAGACGTGTCCTACTGCCGAGTTAGACGTGTCCTACTGCCGAGTTAGACGTGGCCTACTGCCGAGTTAGACGTGTCCTACTGCCGAGTTAGACATGTCCTACTGCCGAGTTAGACGTGGCCTACTGCCGAGTTAGACGTGTCCTACTGCCGAGTTAGACGTGTCCTACTGCCGAGTTAGACGTGTCCTACTGCCGAGTTAGACATGGCCTACTGCCGAGTTAGACATGGCTTACTGCCGAGTTAGACATGGCCTACTGCCGAGTTAGACATGGCCTACTGCCGAGTTAGACGTGTCCTACTGCCGAGTTAGACGTGTCCTACTGCCGAGTTAGACGTGTCCTACTGCCGAGTTAGACGTGTCCTACTGCCGAGTTAGACGTGTCCTACTGCCGAGTTAGACGTGTCCTACTGCCGAGTTAGACGTGTCCTACTGCCGAGTTAGACGTGTCCTACTGCCGAGTTAGACGTGTCCTACTGCCGAGTTAGACGTGTCCTACTGCCGAGTTAGACGTGTCCTACTGCCGAGTTAGACGTGTCCTACTGCCGAGTTAGACGTGTCCTACTGCCGAGTTAGACGTGTCCTACTGCCGAGTTAGACGTGTCCTACTGCCGAGTTAGACGTGTCCTACTGCCGAGTTAGACGTGTCCTACTGCCGAGTTAGACGTGTCCTACTGCCGAGTTAGACGTGTCCTACTGCCGAGTTAGACGTGTCCTACTGCCGAGTTAGACGTGTCCTACTGCCGAGTTAGACGTGTCCTACTGCCGAGTTAGACGTGTCCTACTGCCGAGTTAGACGTGTCCTACTGCCGAGTTAGACGTGTCCTACTGCCGAGTTAGACGTGTCCTACTGCCGAGTTAGACGTGTCCTACTGCCGAGTTAGACGTGTCCTACTGCCGAGTTAGACGTGTCCTACTGCCGAGTTAGACGTGTCCTACTGCCGAGTTAGACGTGTCCTACTGCCGAGTTAGACGTGTCCTACTGCCGAGTTAGACGTGTCCTACTGCCGAGTTAGACGTGTCCTACTGCCGAGTTAGACGTGTCCTACTGCCGAGTTAGACGTGTCCTACTGCCGAGTTAGACGTGTCCTACTGCAGAGTTAGACATGTCCTACTGCCGAGTTAGACATGTCCTACTGCCGAGTTAGACATGTCCTACTGCCGAGTTAGACATGTCCTACTGCCGAGTTAGACATGTCCTACTGCCGAGTTAGACATGTCCTACTGCCGAGTTAGACATGTCCTACTGCCGAGTTAGACATGTCCTACTGCCGAGTTAGACATGTCCTACTGCCGAGTTAGACATGGCCTACTGCCGAGTTAGACATGTCCTACTGCCGAGTTAGACATGTCCTACTGCCGAGTTAGACATGGCCTACTGCCGAGTTAGACATGTCCCACTGCCGAGTTAGACATGTCCCACTGCCGAGTTAGACATGTCCCACTGCCGAGTTAGACATGTCCTACTGCCGAGTTAGACATGTCCTACTGCCGAGTTAGACATGTCCTACTGCCGAGTTAGACATGTCCTACTGCCGAGTTGGACATGTCCTACTGCCGAGTTAGACATGGCCTACTGCCAAGTCTTACCAGCCAAGAAGAAAGTTTCAGGTAATACCTTCGCCGACTTGCAAGCTCATGGAGAATGGCCCTGGCTCTGGCTCTCTTACACCATCTGAGCAGCCCAGAAGTAATCATTTCATTTCCTTAAACAATCCTGATAGCTCCTGTATGAGTAACAGGCTAATGATGTTCAATTGCAGTTATGCTGCCAGACCAGTTTGGTTTTGCTGTGCTTTGGACATTGTTCCGGCAGTGTGACCTTAAGTCCAGCAGGGCTCCTAACAACTTCAGCATAAGTACAGCTGCTCCACAGTTGCTGCTAAAGTCCAGAAAAGCTTCATCTTCTTCCCTGTGATAAGAAAGCTGTTGCACCTACCAGTAGCAAGCACCAGAGGATTATAGGCGGAGTCTGCGAGTATCTCTTACTCTTTATAAGGAGTGCCTAATTCCAACTCCAAAGGAGTGCTGTATTCTAACTCCTAATATGGAATGCCTAAATCTAACTCCTTATAAGAAGGCCGAAATGTGACTTCTTATAAGGAATGCCAGATTCCAATTCCTTATAAAGGTTCTGCACTCTAACTGAGTGCCGGATTCCAATTCCTTACAAGGAATGCCTAATTCCAACTCCTTATAAGGAATTAATTCTGCTGCCAAGTGGCTTAGATCGGATGCTATGTATATATTACCAGAGAATCCTCTGTAGGGTTGTCTCTGGTTCTTCCATTGTACTCATTCTCATACAGAAATAATTAAAAGTCACACCTACATACTGTAAATTTTAACAGTATTCAAATTTAACGTTTTTGCCGAAAAAATATGCAATTTTTATGTCAGTGTTAATTATTGTAATTGCCCACTTAGGTCTAAGATGGTGGTGAATAATTGTTAAGCAGTCCCACAATCCCAAATCCCAAAATCCTAGTTCCTCGAATCAACATTCCATCCTGGTGAGACTGCCACACCGTGTTCTCAGTCTCATTGGAAGAGAGTTGGCTTGGTAATGGTTGTCTTCTGGCCCATCTTGACTTCCTGTACTGGTGGATTCTTGTCCAAGCTTTCACTCGACCAAGCTTTCACTCGACCAAGCTTTCACTCGACCAAGCTTTCGCTCGACCAGGCTTTCACTCGACCAAGCGTTTACTCGACCAAGCTTTTGCTCGACCAAGCTTTCACTTGACCAAGCTTTCACTCGACCAAGCTTTCACTTGACCAAGCTTTCACTCGACCAAGCTTTCACTTGACCGAGCGACCAGGCTTTCACTCCCAAGCTTTCACTCGACTAAGCTTTCACTCGACTAAGCTTTCACTCGACCAAGCTTTCGCTCGGCCAGGCTTTCACTCGGCCAGGCTTTTGCTCGGCCAGGCTTTCGCTCGGCCAGGCTTTCGCTCGACCAAGCTTTCGCTCGACCAAGCTTTCGCTCGACCAAGCTTTCGCTCGACCAAGCTTTCGATCGACCAAGCTTTCGCTCGACCAAGCTTTCGCTCGACCAAGCTTTCGATCGACCAAGCTTTTGCTCGACCAAGCTTTCGCTCGACCAAGCTTTCGCTCGACCAAGCTTTCGCTCGACCAAGCTTTCGCTCGACCAAGCTTTCGCTCGACCAGGCTTTCGCTCGACCAGGCTTTCACTCGACCAAGCTTTCCAAGCTTTCGCTCGACCAAGCTTTCACTCGACCAAGCTTTCACTCGACCAAGCTTTCGCTCTACCAGGCTTTCGCTCGACCAAGCCTTCACTCGACCAAGCTTTCACTCGACCAAGCTTTCACTCGACCATTCGCTCGACCAAGCTTTCACTCTACCAAGCTTTCACTCGACCAACTCGACCATTCGCTCGACCAAGCTTTCACTCGACCAAGCTTTCGCTCGACCAAGCTTTCGCTCTACCAGGCTTTCGCTCAACCAAGCTTTCACTCGACCATTCGCTCGACCAAGCTTTCACTCGACCAAGCTTTCCAAGCTTTCGCTCGACCAAGCTTTCACTCGACCAAGCTTTCGCTCGACCAAGCTTTCACTCGACCATTCGCTCGACCAAGCTTTCGCTCGATCAAGCTTTCGCTCGACCAAGCTTTCCAAGCTTTCGCTCGACCAAGCTTTCGCTCGACCAAGCTTTCGCTCGACCAAGCTTTCACTCCACCAAGCTTTCACTCGACCAAGCTTTCATTCGACCAAGCTTTCACTCGAAACTTTCACTCGACCAAGCTTTCACTCGACCAAGCTTTCACTCGACCATTCGCTCGACCAAGATTTCGCTCGACCAAGCTTTCGCTCGACCAAGCTTTCCAAGCTTTCGCTCGACCAAGCTTTCGCTCGACCAAGCTTTCACTCGACCATTCGCTCGACCAAGCTTTCGCTCGACCAAGCTTTCGCTCGACCAAGCTTTCCAAGCTTTCGCTCGACCAAGCTTTCGCTCGACCAAGCTTTCGCTCGACCAAGCTTTCACTCCACCAAGCTTTCACTCGACCAAGCTTTCATTCGACCAAGCTTTCACTCGAAGCTTTCACTCGACCAAGCTTTCACTCGACCAAGCTTTCACTCGACCAAGCTTTCACTCGACCAAGCTTTCACTCGACCAGGCTTTCACTCGACCAAGCTTTCGCTCGACCAAGCTTTCGCTCGACCAAGCTTTCCAAGCTTTCGCTCGACCAAGCTTTCGCTCGACCAAGCTTTCACTCGACCATTCG
Organism: Cladorhizidae sp. MBARI D1340-BT2; assembly: GCA_028752905.1. Taxonomy (NCBI): domain Eukaryota; kingdom Metazoa; phylum Porifera; class Demospongiae; order Poecilosclerida; family Cladorhizidae; species Cladorhizidae sp. MBARI D1340-BT2. Next base: position 11,650,220 of record JAQNBH010000006.1, read on the forward strand.
CTCGACCAAGCTTTCGCTCGACCAAGCTTTCCAAGCTTTCGCTCGACCAAGCTTTCACTCGACCAGGCTTTCACTCGACCAACTCGACCATTCGCTCGACCAAGCTTTCACTCGACCAAGCTTTCGCTCGACCAAGCTTTCGCTCGACCAAGCTTTCGCTCGACCATGCTTTCGCTCTACCAGGCTTTCGCTCAACCAAGCTTTCACTCGACCATTCGCTCGACCAAGCTTTCACTCGACCAAGCTTTCCAAGCTTTCGCTCGACCAAGCTTTCACTCGACCAAGCTTTCGCTCGACCAAGCTTTCACTCGACCATTCGCTCGACCAAGCTTTCGCTCGACCAAGCTTTCGCTCGACCAAGCTTTCCAAGCTTTCGCTCGACCAAGCTTTCGCTCGACCAAGCTTTCGCTCGACCAAGCTTTCGCTCGACCAAGCTTTCACTCCACCAAGCTTTCACTCGACCAAGCTTTCATTCGACCAAGCTTTCACTCGAAGCTTTCACTCGACCAAGCTTTCACTCGACCAAGCTTTCACTCGACCATTCGCTCGACCAAGCTTTCGCTCGACCAAGCTTTCGCTCGACCAAGCTTTCCAAGCTTTCGCTCGACCAAGCTTTCGCTCGACCAAGCTTTCACTCGACCATTCGCTCGACCAAGCTTTCGCTCGACCAAGCTTTCGCTCGACCAAGCTTTCGCTCGACCAAGCTTTCCAAGCTTTCGCTCAACCAAGCTTTCGCTCGACCAAGCTTTCACTCCACCAAGCTTTCACTCGACCAAGCTTTCATTCGACCAAGCTTTCACTCGAAGCTTTCACTCGACCAAGCTTTCACTCGACCAAGCTTTCACTCGACCAAGCTTTCACTCGACCAAGCTTTCACTCGACCAGGCTTTCACTCGACCAAGCTTTCACTCGACCAAGCTTTCACTCCACCAAGCTTTCACTCCACCAAGCTTTCAATCGACCAAGCTTTCACTCGACCAAGCTTTCACTCGAAGCTTTCACTCGACCAAGCTTTCACTCGACCAGGCTTTCACTCGACCAAGCTTTCACTCGACCAAGCTTTCACTCGACCATTCGCTCGACCAAGCTTTCACTCGACCAAGCTTTCACTCGACCAAGCTTTCACTCGACCAAGCTTTCGCTCGACCAAGCTTTCACTCGACCAAGCTTTCACTCGACCAGGCTTTCACTCGACCAAGCTTTCACTCGACCAAGCTTTCACTCGACCAAGCTTTCACTCGACCAGGCTTTCACTCGACCAAGCTTTCGCTCGACCAAGCTTTCACTCGACCAAGCTTTCACTCGACCAAGCTTTCGCTCGACCAAGCTTTCGATCGACCAAGCTTTCACTCGACCAGGCTTTCACTCGACCACACTAAAACCTAAAAGTTTCTTTCTTAAATGGGTCATTTTCTTAACTGGAACACACACAGAGGATGTAGATGGCTTGCACAGCCAGCTAGAATAAATGCACACTTCATCCCACAAGCATCAAGCATTGCTAGGGAAAGGTCTAGCACTGTGCCACACACCCAAGGAGCCCATGGATCAAGGTGAAGCAATCTTCCATCAGTCATGTGGACATCTACACAGCACCTTCTCTCAACATACCCAAGCATCGTCGCTTCTATTGCCCAGTGGTTGTCTGAACGTCTCTTTCCATCATCCAGCTGGGGAATTTGTACTGACTGGGAAGGCACTGTGCAGTTTTACCAAACATTAATGACTTGAGCAGACAAAAGCTTTCCAGATAGAGCAAAAGGAAGAGTCTAGTTATTTCCTCCATATCCCTCACCAACCATTCCAACTATATCCATTTGCTTAGATCCCTGCACTTCTAATAATCTGCTCACTAACTGGAACTATTTGTGCTCCTGTTTGGTCAAAACTGACAATCATTGAGTTAGAGGTGTTGTCGTTTTTGACTATGAAAGGCTGTTCTGACCTCTGTTTTGACTTCTGTTCTGACCTCTTTCATTCGAGCATTGAGCATCTTCTTCTACAGGGATTATTCATCTCTGTGATGCATGTCAGGGGCAGTAGGGCCATTTTGTACTCGTGATTTGACAAAGTCACCACTGCGTAACTTTCAAGCTGCATGGACCACGGCTACCCTCATGTTTGACGTAGTCATGGCAACAAAGAAATGAGTATGTCCATGACTTTGTCAACCCAACAGGACTGCCATACTCCTTGAGAAGGGACCCGTCTAGATGAATAACAATTCTCCTTGCTGCAAGAATTGTAATGTCCAGAGGAACTTACTTAGCCACATGGAGATAGCTTGAAAAAATTCTCTCGCAAAGAGTCTATCTCCTCTGGCACAAGAAGGCAGACCTTTCAGCCTCAATCTGAGCTCCATCGTACGTTGTTCCATTCTCTTCAGTTCACCCTTGAACTTCCGTACAGTTGCTTCTGACAAGGCAAATTACAAATCCCTGACTCCCTGAGAACGTCTCGAGAGCAGTTTTGTTGCTGTATTTAATGGCGTACTGACCTATAGTAGTCTTAGCGTGATCATCATAGTAATGGTACATTCTTGATTTTCTCTTCCTGTCTTGTCGAGTACCAACAGCTCCTCCTTTCCCAAGGGTTCCACAAACCCTGCGGCCGACTCGAGAGCCTCAGCTTCCTTGGCCTGTAGGTTGAAACCAACGGTAGAGGGGAGAAGGACATGTTCAAAAGGCGATCATCTTTTTTTTTGCACATGCGCATAGCAGATGCCAATGTTTCTTATAATAATGAATAAGGTTCATTCGTTAAAATAAGTATGTCGTTAAAATTTGTGGTAATTCTGCCAAGTCCCCAAGGCCAGTCACGAATAAAATAAACTAAAATATTTTATTTTATATAATAATCATAGTAGTAGCAGTGGCAGTAGTAGTAGAAGTAGTAGGAGTATTTAACAACAACAACAACAACACCAACACCACCACCAACAACAACAATAATAATAATTTTAATAATATTTGAGCCACACCATAAAATGGAGTCACAAGTCATTTAGGGCATATAGCCACACACAACCATGCCCCCTCCCCCACCCCCCATACTAAAGCTCTGCATGGTGAATTCTAGCAAGCTGTTTTCTGGTGGCGCTGCATCTAACTTTACTCTGCTACAGCTGCTGAAATATCGAGCTTTTATTGCGGGACAAAGAAATAGTGAGTATGTAGCAATGAAGGCAGCAAATGAATGCCACGTGGAAAAACCCTCAGATAAACTCCACCACCTGCCATAGCAGAACCTCACTGCTTGCTTTAACTTCACTTCACTACCTGCTATAGAAGAGCTTCACTACCTGTTGTAGCAGAACTTCACTGCCTGCTGTAGCAGAACTTCACTGCCTGCTGTAGCATAACTTCACTGCCTGCTGTAGCATAACTTCATTGCCTGCTGTAGCATAACTTCACTGCCTGCTGTAGCATAACTTCACTGCCTGCTGTAGCATAACTTCACTGCCTGCTATAGAAGACCTGTTGTAGCATAACTTCACTGCCTGCTATAGCAGAACTTCACTGTCTGCTGTAGCATAACTTCACTACTTGCTGTAGCAGAACTTCACTGCCTGCTATAGCATAACTTCACTGCCTGCTGTAGCAGAACTTCACTGCCTGCTGTAGCATAACTTCACTGCTTGCTGTAGCATAACTTCACTGCCTGCTGTAGCATAACTTCACTGCCTGCTATAGAAGACCTGTTGTAGCATAACTTCACTGCCTGCTATAGCAGAACTTCACTGTCTGCTGTAGCATAACTTCACTACTTGCTGTAGCAGAACTTCACTGCCTGCTATAGCATAACTTCACTGCCTGCTGTAGCAGAACTTCACTGCCTGCTGTAGCATAACTTCACTGCTTGCTGTAGCATAACTTCACTGCCTGCTGTAGCAGAACTTCACTGCCTGGTGTAGCATAACTTCACTGCCTGCTATAGCATAACTTCACTGCCTGCTGTAGCAGAACTTCACTGCCTGCTGTAGCATAACTTCACTGCCTGCTGTAGTAGAACTTCACTGCCTGCTGTAGCATAACTTCACTGCCTGCTGTAGCAGAACTTCACTGCCTGCTGTAGCATAACTTCACTGCCGTGCTGTAGCATAACTTCACTGCCTGCTATAGCATAATTTCACTGCTTGCTGTAGCATAACTTCACTGCTTGCTGTAGCAGAACTTCACTGTCTGCTGTAGTATAACTTCACTACCTGCTGTAGCTGAACTTCACTGCCTGCTGTAGCATAACATAACTTCACTGCCTGCTGTAGCATAACTTCACTGCCTGCTGTAGCAGAACTTCACTGCTTGCTGTAGCAGAACTTCACTGCCTGCTGTAGCAGAACTTCACTGCCTGCTATAGCAGAACTTCACTGCCTGCTGTAGCATAAATTCACTGCTTGCTGTAGTAGAACTTCACTACTTGCTGTGGCAGGGCTTCACTGCCTGCTGTAGCATAAATTCACTGCCTGCTGTAGCATAACTTCACTGCCTGCTGTAGTAGAACTTCACTACTTGCTGTTGCAGGGCTTCACTGCCTGCTGTAGCATAAATTCACTGCCTGCTGTAGCATAAATTCACTGCCTGCTGTAGCAGAGCCCAGTCCATGGATAAACAATGGCTAAGTACTCCAGGTCTTGCTTACTTTTTTTTTGACATAAAGCAAACTAGTACTAACCTATTAGAGCCCTCAAGCTTTAAAGAAGACATCCAACACGCTTGCTTCTTCCATCTCCATGACAAAACAAACAAAGGCACACATGTGTTGTACTATTTTCATGCTTGACTCCAAAGAGTACAGCTACTATAATGAGCTGCTGCCAACCAGACTTCAAAGGAACTCCAGTTAAACAAAAGTTACTTCCAACAAAATAGTTCCATTCACCATGAAAAAGCAAAAATTCAAATAGACTCATTTTTTGGAGAGATAATTAACCATTAGGTTCATTGTGAACCTAATGGACTAGGAACTTGGTGCTATGCTATCATCATACTACAAGATCTTCCTAATATAGAGGGGATTGCATCAGCATGTTACTATAGTAACCCTATGTAAACAAAAAGGAGGGAGGGAGGAGGGTGAAAGGAAGGAGAGAGGAAGGGGGAGGGAGTAAGGAGACTCTCTACGTGCACACACAGTACCTTTCAGTGTTGTCTTCCTCCAGTGCAACTCTGTGGGGTTGTGGTAAAGACAGAGAACATCATCATCAGTTAATTACTACAGACAATGGCAGCTGCACATGTGTGTATAGAGTTAGTGGTAGCTGCACATATGTGTATAGAGTTAGTGGTAGCTGCACATGTGTGTATAGAGTTAGTGGTAGCTGCACATGTGTGTATAGAGTTAGTGGTAGCTGCACATGTGTGTATAGAGATAGTGGTAGCTGCACATATATGTATAGAGTTAGTGGTGGCTGCACATGTGTGTATAGAGTTAGTGGTAGCTGCACATGTGTGCATAGAGATAGTGGTAGCTGCACATATATGTATAGAGTTAGTGGTGGCTGCACATGTGTGTATAGAGTTAGTGGTAGCTGCACATGTGTGTATAGAGTTAGTGGTAGCTGCACATGTGTGTATAGAGTTAGTGGTAGCTGCACATGTGTGTATAGAGTTAGTGGGTAGCTGCACATGTGTGCATAGAGTTAGAGTTAGTGGTAGCTGCACATGTGTGCTTAGAATTAGTGGTAGCTGCACATGTGTGTATAGAGTTAGTGGGTAGCTGCACATGTGTGCATAGAGTTAGAGTTAGTGGTAGCTGCACATGTGTGTTTAGAATTAGTGGTAGCTGCACATGTGTGTATAGAGTTAGTGGGTAGCTGCACATGTGTGCATAGAGTTAGAGTTAGTGGTAGCTGCACATGTGTGCATAGAATTGGTGGTAGCTGCACATGTGTGTATGGAGTTAGTGGTAGCTGCACATGTGTGCATAGAATTGGTGGTAGCTGCACATGTGTGTATGGAGTTAGTGGTAGCTGCACATGTGTGTATAGAGTTAGTGGTAGCTGCACATGTGTGTATAGAGTTAGTGGTAGCTGCACATGTGTGTGTAGAGATAGTGGTAGCTGCACATGTGTGTATAGAGTTAGTGGTAGCTGCACATGTGTGTATAGAGTTAGTGGCAGCTGCACATGTGTGTGTATAGTTAGTGGTAGCTGCACATGTGTGTATCGAGTTAATGGCAGCTGCAAATGTGTATCGAGTTAATGGCAGCTGCAAATGTGTGTATAGAGTTAGTGGTAGCTGCACATGTGTGTGTATAGTTAGTGGTAGCTGCACATGTGTGTATCGAGTTAATGGCAGCTGCAAATGTGTATCGAGTTAATGGTAGCTGCACATGTGTGTATAGAGTTAGTGGTAGCTGCACATGTGTGTATAGAGTTAGTGGTAGCTGCACATGTGTGTATAGAGTTAATGGTAGCTGCACATGTGTGTATAGAGTTAGTGGTAGCTGCACATGTGTGTATAGAGTTAGTGGTAGCTGCACATGTGTGTATAGAGTTAGTGGTAGCTGCACATGTGTGTATAGAGTTAGTGGTAGCTGCACATGTGTGTATAGAGTTAGTGGTAGCTGCACATGTGTGTATAGAGTTAATGGTAGCTGCACATGTGTGTATAGAGTTAGTGGTAGCTGCACATGTGTGTATAGAGTTAGTGGTAGCTGCACATGTGTGTATAGAGTTAGTGGTAGCTGCACATGTGTGTATAGAGTTAGTGGTAGCTGCACATGTGTGTATAGAGTTAGTGGTAGCTGCACATGTGTGTATAGAGTTAGTGGTAGCTGCACGTGTGTGCACATTGAATGGCATGGCGACAATATCAACAGACCACACATCAAACAGGACAAGAGGTGACCATGGTTATTGGTTGTTAAGGATACTCCAGTAGTTTCACCCAACAAAATTTAGGCGGTCAACTAATCAACTACACGACATTAAGACAGCAAACTCACCAAACACCAAACAACTAAGCTGCTTTTAGAGGATAGGGGCATTTGTCTTCTTCCCTTTTTGTGACACACCCTCTTGAGGGCTGATAACAGATACACCAACACAACATGCCTGCCATATTAGAGCTTAGAAGACAAGTTACTAGCTAGCTAAAAGCTAAAATGGCTGCTAGGTCTTTGGCCTAACTGCAGAAAGTATTCCTCATGTTGTGTTCACTCTAATTGTCACTAGGCTAGCTGGCATGGCAACAGTGCTTGCCTGATGGAGCCCCAGGCCATGAAGAAGGTACCCTTGACTCTTGCTGCTGCTATGTCCATGACTAGAAGGGGGGGGGGGGGGAATTAACTCAGGAGGGTGCACGTTATCACGCTGTTGGACCTGTCATCCCTAAATAATTAAAGGGCATGCATGAAGAACACACACACACACTTATAGACTATTGTGAGAAGTTTGTTGCTGTTGTTTGTTTTGCCTATCTCCATCAAGAGAGCACCTACACCCCATAACAGTGTGGGAAATTACAACCAAAATCTGTTTGTCCGAGAACAATCAATTTTGTTCTGCCATTCTCAGACTTTAATCTGCCATCAATTTAATTTATAATTTATATGTAGCTCAAATCATCAAGTAAGTGCAAACACTCTCTAATGAGCAGCAAGTCACAGGTTGAGTCAGTCCTCCTGTATCCAGTCATCAAGAACACCTCTTCCTACTCATCACTGATTACTGTCTGGGTCAGAGGTCGGGGCATCTGATTCTTCGACACATTCGTGGTTGTGTGCATGCGTGTTTTCTAGAGCGTTCGTTAGTGCTGCTCGGATATTTTGACAGAGCAAAATGTCCGATGTCTGACTGTAATTTCCCGCACTGCCATAAGCCTCCAAGAAGACCCTGTCCCAGTGTCCAAGCTCTGTCATGGACCTACCTGGCTTTATCCGTGAGGACAGCAAAGTGTTTCATGGCCTCCAACACCTTCTCATCTCCTGCACGTGCAGTGATCAACAGCAAGAGAAAAATAAAATTTCCCCAAAAGATCACATGATAATGTTTACCTTCACGCCAGCGCTGTTTCACGTTGCTGTGAATTGCTCCTAGACAACAATGCCAACAACAACAACAATAACAACAACAATAACAACAATACTCACAAATATACACATTCACAATGTTGTCAAGAGAGAAGGGAAGCAAGAGTTTACCAAACTATCTTTACCTCTCTTTGCCTCAATGAACTCTCAGTTGACATAATAACATTACAATAACCTTCTCAATAATCAACTTGAAATATTGTACTCGCTCGACATTTCGATTAGATGCTCTAGCCGTCATCAAGAATAATGATGAAGGCTAGAGCATCTAGTCGAAACGTCGAGAGAATACAATTTCAAGTTGACCATTGAGAAAGTTATTGTAATGAACAGCAACTATAATAAAAATAGATTTTATAAGGTAAAGGGTCATATCAATGTAGTTGTTTCCTTTTTGGGCGATTGATAAAAGATTTTTATCTTCTTTTTCTTTAGCTGTTGTTGTTGTCTTTTTGTTGTTGTTTTGTTCTCCTTATGTTCTCCTTAAAGAAGCTCCAGAACTAACCCATCATAGAGACGTTACTCTTTACCACATTTATCGTTTTAAAGTACACACACGCATGCATGCACGGAGATACATAATCACAAGTAATCTACCTGGTTTTGTTGAAGGTCTGTGCTGCTAACTATTGCCACAAGAGCAAGCTTCTCACTAAACCAACGATTCTTCCCTTCTCTGCAGCTAAAGCGTGCAGCAGCTGCTGCGCTAGGCAATACTGCACACACAAATGTGTTTATTGAGGTGATGACCCTTTACAACTTCCAGGTGTTTGAAAAACTGATGAGTTACCCAATGCTTGAAGTCTTCTGGTAGTAGTTATAATCAAGGACCTATGGTATACAGTTGTGTCACGAGGGGTACACTGGAAATCCTGCATGAGATCCCCCCCCCAAGTTCAAGTTTCCCCACCCACACCCCCACCCTCAAGAATTTTGAAAACACAATGCTAGTTGTAAAAGCTAGGCATCAGAATGAGAGCGTAGAAAAAGGAAAAAGCCAGAGCATTTTGATGAACAGTGTAACTAGGTCCATTATCCTTTCCCGTCAGCCATGCAGCTCATTCTCACCTCCTGTGCAGCGAAAAAAGAAGGAAAAAAATTAATTAAAAAATGTTATGGGGGGCATACGGGGTGGGGGTGGGGTGGGGTGATTTTAGAAGGCTTGCGGTAGTTTATTAGGGTTTGGTTTGTTGTTTGTCCTATTTCAAGCTGCTTGTTCTGCTATCTGGTAAGGGAACATGTCAGCTATTAACCATGCAGCCTGTTCTCACTTCCACATGGCAAGCAAGCCACTTCATGAAGGAGGCAGTGTGAGTATAATATTTATAGCAACTTCCTGAAGGAGGCAGTGAGAGTATAATATTTATAGCAACTTCCTGAAGGAGGCAGTGAGAGTATAATATTTATAGCAACTTCTTGAAGGAGGCAGTGTGAGTATAATATTTATAGCAACTTCCTGAAGGAGGCAGTGTGAGTATAATATTTATAGCTACTTCTTGAAGGAGGCAGTGTGAGTAAAATATTTATAGCAACTTCCTGAAGGAGGCAGTGTGAGTATAATATTATAGCAACTTCCTGAAGGAGGCAGTGAGAGTATAATATTTATAGCAACTTCTTGAAGGAGGCAGTGTGAGTATAATATTTATAGCAACTTCATGAAGGAGGCAGTGAGAGTATAATATTTATAGCAACTTCCTGAAGGAGGCAGTGAGAGTATAATATTTATAGCAACTTCCTGAAGGAGGCAGTGTGAGTATAATATTTATAGCAACTTCATGAAGGAGGCAGTGAGAGTATAATATTTATAGCAACTTCCTGAAGGAGGCAGTGAGAGTATAATATTTATAGCAACTTCCTGAAGGAGGCAGTGTGCAACTTCTTGAAGGAGGCAGTTCTGAAGGAGGCAGTGTTGAGTATATAGTCCAAGGGCTGCCGAAACCCCCCCTCCCCCCCCAGTCTATATAACTGCCACTGTGATTTTATGTTAGTTCAAACCCAGGTGTTTACAAAAATGCTTGATATACATGCAATTTTTGGTTGCAAGTATGGTAAATGAGCAATCCAAGATGGCCGCTGTGCACTGCTGGCTAAATTTGATACAAAATACTATTTTTTAATCGAATTGATGTAAAATATGTGTAATATAATTTGGGATTGGAGAAATTCATTGGAGACATAATTTGTCCATTTTAAGGTCTTCATTGTAAAAAAAATATGGCCACTGGTGAGGTTAAAAATAGCAGTTGATTAAGTTTGCATAGATTCGTAATTAATTAGGCAGTGTCAATTGGATAGTATCAACTTGCATCTTCTGATTTATGTTTTTTTCGTGTATTTTTCTTTTTATTAGCCTTTGTTAGGCTAGTAGCCTGTTCATTGTTAGCCAGCTTATTGTGTTACCAGGGCCCTTCTCTGTGGACTAGTTGTATATAAAGGTTCAAATATACAGATAATTTGTATAATTGTTGTTGCACATTATAACCTTCATAATTCATTGCAACTTGAAAGCAAGGTGAGGCAGCCATTAGTTAGCTGTTGTAGACTAGCTATATACTAGAGTTTGTATAATTTTTAATTGGTTCCAAGTGGGTAATAATGGCTGATGAGAAACCACAGCAATTGAAGAAGGATGTCAAGAAAAGGGGAACACTTGATTGTATTGTCTGTTATACACCAGGATGCAAGGATTCAGTTAGCAAAGCAATCTTTGAATCAATACAAAAAGCTGCAAGGACCCGTCAGTTAATTGGCAAAACAGACTCTGAGCAGTGTGGCAATTATGTGAAGGCATCCCTGATAGCATTGTAAATGGCTACCATCGTAAGTGTTATCAGCATTTCATATCAACTTCAAGAATTACTAAACGAAAACATAGTGAGATTGAAGATCAATGTGATGAGGTTAAAAATCCTCGCAAATCCAACACATAAACTCTACTTCCTCAAGATCATTGCTTCTTGTGTTGAGAGGGTGAAAAAGCATAACCAAAAGTTTGATAAACTGATCAAGTTAGCTTCTAAGTCACGTGAGTCTGAAATTAAAGAGAAAATTATCTTAAATCAAGACCCTAAACTGATGTCTTTACTTCATTTGGATCTGATTGCCAAGGAAGCAAAATATCACAAATCATGCTTTGAGTCGTATATCCCACCCGAAAAATCTGCCACAACCAGTGAATCAGTCGATTCCAAAGAATCCTTGGCTGCACATAAAGCCATGTATGTGAACATGTGGATAATCAAATCATCAAGGGAGCACACGTAGAATGTATCGCAATGTTGAGGGAGAGATACCTTGAATATTTGCTATGTTATCATCCCCTAGATTCTATAATCAGGACTACAAAACATACAAACTCAAGGTTAGACTAATGAAACACTTCGGCCATACCATCAAATTCTGGCAACCAAACTACCGCAGTATATTCCAGTCATGTTCCACAAGGTGCTGCAATTGAAGTTACATTTGAAGCTGCTCCCATTCAAGGATTCTTGACATTGTTGGAGATTGCTGGAATGCATGAGTCTAAGCATCTCCACAAAGATGTTAGGGCAGCACAAATTAGGAAGTCTGAAGAGGCAGTGATAAGGACTATATATGAACACGATCAAGAGCTATATCAATCCATTTGACTCTGAGAGACAAAACGTTATTGTATGCCTTTCCTCTGGAATTCCTGCATCTCAAGAACTCGTCGTTGACCTCCTTGATGATACACCTGGAGAAAGAGCATTGAAAGACTTCCTGGAACTGCGAATATCTGGAGGCTTTGTAAAATTTCATGAGCCAATCAAGAAGAGGAACCATCTGATATTCCAAAAGCAAGCGGAGAGAAAGACTATCAAGGCCAGGAACAAATGTATTTCTATACAAGCTCAGCGCAATTTGTTTGGGCAGCTCATCCTTTTATCTGCTCAACATAACATCAGTTTGGAGAAAGCATTGTCATTTGAACTTGGAGTGATTCCTTGGAGTGATTCCTTGGAGTATGGCAACTGCAGATGGATGCCCACTGAAAACAGACAAATCAACACTCCTGCATCATCTTGAAGGGGACTTCCAGATAAGTGAGTGGCTGCTACCATCATTGATGCTGCAGCACACATCCAGGCTCAATCAATCACAAGAACCTTTGGGGAACTAGCAGAGCAATTGTGGAATACCTTGCCTAAAACTCACTGTGTCGATTTTGTAAATGACACCTACATTCAGGCATCAATTAAGTCCGTTGAGATTTCAAAGGCTTCTTGTTGATTGTTCGATCAAACCAAGAGCCAGCTCTCATAGTTTATCTTGAAGGAATGGCAGTCTCCAAAATATACCTCTAGGCTAGAGGGTCACCAGATCATGTTCACTCTAGGTAAAGAGTGCTGGGAATTGACGAGTGATGGTGTTGAGTTGTACTCACTGACCTACGATGATCTTATCAGCAATCAGGTAAACAAAAGGAGGAGGATCAATATCAATGCAGTGCGACATCACATTGGTGCCAGTGTTAGTGAAGCAGTCCTAGGCTTTCATGCGTTCACCGGGTGTGACACTACCAGTGCATTTATGAGAAAGGGGAAAGTCAATCCTTACAAGAAAGTGCTGAGTGATCCTGCATTTATTAGCACTTTTGGCCAGCTGGACATGATGAAATTGTTGAAGAGGATCATAAGGTGTTGGAGAAATTTACATGTTATATATATGGCTCGAAGACCACATCTTGTATCAATAGCTGCCGGTTTGATGTTTTCTTCCAACGCTTTTCAACAAGGAAATCTAAAGGACTACTGAACACTGACATTGGCATAGATATCAGCCTTGCCAATCTAGTCTCAAAATACACATTCAAAGAGCAAACTTCCAATCATACATTTGGTGGAGAGCACTGATCAAATCTCCACAAATTCCATCTCCATTGAAACATGGTTGGGTCTTAGAGCAAGGCTCACTGCGTTTCCAGTGAACTCACAATGAGATGATGCCAGCTGACCTAGAAGAAGAGTCACCAATATGTAGCACATACATACTACGAATCAGACTAAGTTTGAATGCATCCATGACTACATCATATAATTTTACAAAGAAGATGACCTTAAAATGGATCAATTGTTTTCTAATGAATTCCTTGACCCAAAATTAGTTAAAATTGATATTGCACATGGTTTTTTAGTCAATTTGATCAAAAGAAAACATTTTGCCCAAATGCAGCCAATGACGCACAACGGCCATTTTGAATTGCTGATATACCATACATGCAACCGCAACCGGATAATGCAAGTCATTTTGTAAATAACTATGTTTGAACGAACAGAAAATCAGAGTGCAGGTTATATAGACTGGGGGGGGGGGGGGGGGGGACCTTTTCAGTATCTAGCCACTGGTCTATATAATATTTATAGCAACTTCCTGAAGGAGGTAGTGAGAGTATAATATTTATAGCAACTTCCTGAAGGAGGCAGTGAGAGTATAATATTTATAGTAACTTCTTGAAGGAGGCAGTGAGAGTATAATATTTATAGCAACTTCCTGAAGGAGGCAGTGTGAGTATAATATTTATAGCAACTTCTTGAAGGAGGCAGTGAGAGTATAATATTTATAGCAACTTCCTGAAGGAGGCAGTGTGAGTATAATACTTGAAGGAGGCAGTGTGAGTATAATATTTATAGCAAGTTCTTGAAGGAGGCAGTGTGAGTATAATATTTATAGCAACTTCCTGAAGGAGGCAGTGTGAGTATAATATTTATAGCAACTTCCTGAAGGAGGCAGTGAGAGTATAATATTTATAGTAACTTCCTGAAGGAGGCAGTCAGAGTGTAATATTTATAGTAACTTCCTGAAGGAGGCTGTGCGAGTATATCTATAGACAGAAAACAAAACATAATATATATATATATATATGGGGAAATATTTAATTTAAAAACAAAAATTTATATGGATTAGATTGATAATTATTACCAATGTAGACCACAAACATTTAGAGACCCTTTACCTTTTAAAATCATGTACACCAATACTGTAATTTTTAAATCGATTATTTTAACAGGTAAAGGGTCCTACATTTTGTTTCCTTTCTTGTCAATCCGTAAAACATTTTTTGACTTTTTGACTCGTTATCTATCCCTGTTCTTCCCCTCACACATATTGTACTCAACAGGTCCATTCCAGCCATTTTAGTACCAAAAGACACCAAAGCTTTGCTATGACGATCTGTTTCTTGATCGCAGGGGGGGGAGAGAGAAAAGGAAGGAAGAAAGGGAGGGAGGGAGACAAAAGGACGGGGGGAAAGGAGAGAGTTAAATGGAAGACTGATATCTTAGCTCAGTTCTGCTGTTTCTGGTTGTCCCTACTCTCCACAGTACTTAGGAGATGCTTTTGTTGTTCTAGTGTCTACTCTAGTAGTAGTAGTCTAGCAGTCTCTGACAAAGTTTGGAAGCAGTTGCTTTGCCAAGTTTCAAGTGCACCATTTCCCCCCCATACATCCAAGCACATGGCCACCACTACCAACCAATCTTCCAGTGAGGAGCTGAGAGCCTATCCTTCCTGTGACATAAGGTTCAAGAAACTGGGATGCCATAGTCGTCCTCAGGACAAGGAAGAGATTATTCCATATCTCTCAAAGAAGACCTTTGATAACAGGAAGACAAAGAGCAAGTCCTCAAAGAAGACTTTGGATAACAGGAGGACAAAGAGCAAGTCCTCAAAGAAGACCTTGGATAACAGGAAGACAAAGAGCAAGTCCTCAAAGAAGACCTTGGATAACAGGAAGACAAAGAGCAAGTCCTCAAAGAAGACCTTGGATAACAGGAAGACAAAGAGCAAGTCCTCAAAGAAGACCTTGGATAACAGGAAGACAAAGAGCAAGTCCTCAAAGAAGACCTTGGATAACAGGAAGACAAAGAGCAAGTCCTCAAAGAAGACCTTGGATAACAGGAGGACAAAGAGCAAGTCCTCAAGGAAGCAGTGTCTTAAATGCAACAAGCAATTCATCAGACTGGAAACTCATCTCAGGAAAAAAATCCTTTCTGTAAGTAGAGAGGAGCTGGACACTGACCCCACTCAGGAATGGGGTGATCAAGCGTCCAGGCAGGTATCAAGCCCATCATCATTTGATCAGATCCCCAACATCATCTTCAAGAAGTGTCCATCACTCATAACGTGCTCTCACAGACATTTTCAATTGCTGCTGGTCCATATAAAAAACCAAAGGTCAGGAAGTTAGTAACCATCAGGCTGCTAGGCAAAGACCAGCACAGAACGACCCCTCCTTACAAACAAACTTCATCCTCCTTTGGGAAGTTGTTTACCTCTGTCCTAAGAACCACTGGCTGGACTATATGCTGAGAAACAACTCACTTGATCGATCAGTTCAAAAAGCATTTATGACTGCCACACCAGGGTGTAGAGAACACCATTCAAAGATGGCCGCCATCCTTGATGAAACTAGGAGCAGGCATGGCTCATTTACAGCTGCATGGCTGGACCTTGCCAATGCATATGGCAGTGTACACCAAATTCCCTTATCAGGTTCTCCCTAGATCACTGCCATACCCCCTCCTAGTTCATCTCTGTGGTGTAGTCTCCATATGATGGAATCTCATCTCATCATCAGTCAAAGAGAGGTGTCTATTAAGGTGACCCCCTGTCAGTTGTTATATTTAACACTGTAATCAACACCCTTGTTGACGCCATCAAGACGAGAGCTGACCTGGGTGACACATTCTACAGGTCGTCATCCTCCAGTATGCAGGTGATACTTGTCCAGTACAGGTCGTCATCCTCCAGTATGCAGGTGATACTTGTCCAGTAGCTAACTGTTGCAGGTGTCAAGAACTGCTGAACGACACAGAGCCATGGCTGGAATAGGCTGGTATGAGAGCCAAGGTTCCTGAGTGTCATGCTGTGTCACTACAGAGCTCTAAGGTTCCTGAGTGTCATGCTGTGTCACTACAGAGCTCTAAGGTTCCTGAGTGTCATGCTGTGTCACTACAGAGCTCTAAGGTTCCTGAGTGTCATGCTGTGTCACTACAGAGCTCTAAGGTTCCTGAGTGTCATGCTGTGTCACTACAGAGCTCTAAGGTTCCTGAGTGTCATGCTGTGTCACTACAGAGCTCTAAGGTTCCTGAGTGTCATGCTGTGTCACTACAGAGCTCTAAGGTTCCAGAGTGTCATGCTGTGTCACTACAGAGCTCTAAGGTTCCTGAGTGTCATGTCACTACAGAGCTCTAAGGTTCCTGAGTGTCATGCTGTGTCACTACAGAGCTCTAAGGTTCCTGAGTGTCATGCTGTGTCACTACAGAGCTCTAAGGTTCCTGAGTGTCATGCTGTGTCACTACAGAGCTCTAAGGTTCCTGAGTGTCATGCTGTGTCACTACAGAGCTCTAAGGTTCCTGAGTGTCATGCTGTGTCACTACAGAGCTCTAAGGTTCCAGAGTGTCATGCTGTGTCACTACAGAGCTCTAAGGTTCCAGAGTGTCATGCTGTGTCACTACAGAGCTCTAAGGTTCCTGAGTGTCATGTGTGTCACTACAGAGCTCTAAGGTTCCTGAGTGTCATGCTGTGTCACTACAGAGCTCTAAGGTTCCAGAGTGTCATGCTGTGTCACTACAGAGCTCTAAGGTTCCTGAGTGTCATGTCACTACAGAGCTCTAAGGTTCCTGAGTGTCATGCTGTGTCACTACAGAGCTCTAAGGTTCCTGAGTGTCATGTGTGTCACTACAGAGCTCTAAGGTTCCTGAGTGTCATGCTGTGTCACTACAGAGCTCTAAGGTTCCTGAGTGTCATGCGGTGTCACTATAGGGCTCTAAGGTTCCTGAGTGTCAAGTGTGTCACTACAGAGCTCTAAGGTTCCTGAGTGTCATGCGGTGTCACTACAGAGCTCTAAGGTTCCTGAGTGTCATGCGGTGTCACTACAGAGCTCTAAGGTTCCTGAGTGTCATGCTGTGTCACTACAGAGCTCTAAGGTTCCTGAGTGTCATGCTGTGTCACTACAGAGCTCTAAGGTTCCTGAGTGTCATGCGGTGTCACTATAGGGCTCTAAGGTTCCTGAGTGTCAAGTGTGTCACTACAGAGCTCTAAGGTTCCTGAGTGTCATGCGGTGTCACTACAGAGCTCTAAGGTTCCTGAGTGTCATGCTGTGTCACTACAGAGCTCTAAGGTTCCTGAGTGTCATGCGGTGTCACTACAGAGCTCTAAGGTTCCTGAGTGTCATGCTGTGTCACTACAGAGCTCTAAGGTTCCTGAGTGTCATGCTGTGTCACTACAGAGCTCTAAGGTTCCTGAGTGTCATGCGGTGTCACTATAGGGCTCTAAGGTTCCTGAGTGTCAAGTGTGTCACTACAGAGCTCTAAGGTTCCTGAGTGTCATGCGGTGTCACTACAGAGCTCTAAGGTTCCTGAGTGTCATGCGGTGTCACTACAGAGCTCTAAGGTTCCTGAGTGTCATGCTGTGTCACTACAGAGCTCTAAGGTTCCTGAGTGTCATGCTATGTCACTACAGAGCTCTAAGGTTCCTGAGTGTCATGCTGTGTCACTACAGAGCTCTAAGGTTCCTGAGTGTCATGCTGTGTCACTACAGAGCTCTAAGGTTCCTGAGTGTCATGTGTGTCACTACAGAGCTCTAAGGTTTCTGAGTGTCATTGACACTACAGAGCTCTAAGGTTCCTGAGTGTCATGCTGTGTCACTACAGAGCTCTAAGGTTCCTGAGTGTCATGCTGTGTCACTACAGAGCTCTAAGGTTCCTGAGTGTCATGTGTGTCACTACAGAGCTCTAAGGTTCCTGAGTGTCATGCTTACAGAGCTCTAAGGTTCCTGAGTGTCATGCTGTGTCACTACAGAGCTCTAAGGTTTCTGAGTGTCATGCTATAGAGCTCTAAGGTTCCTGAGTGTCATGCTATAGAGCTCTAAGGTTCCTGAGTGTCATGCTGTGTCACTACAGAGCTCTAAGGTTCCTGAGTGTCATGTCACTACAGAGCTCTAAGGTTCCTGAGTGTCATGTCACTACAGAGCTCTAAGGTTCCTGAGTGTCATGCTGTGTCACTACAGAGCTCTAAGGTTCCTGAGTGTCATGTCACTACAGAGCTCTAAGGTTCCTGAGTGTCATGCTGTGTCACTATAGAGCTCTAAGGTTCCTGAGTGTCATGTCACTACAGAGCTCTAAGGTTCCTGAGTGTCATGTGTGTCACTACAGAGCTCTAAGGTTCCTGAGTGTCATGCGGTGTCACTACAGAGCTCTAAGGTTCCTGAGTGTCATGCGGTGTCACTACAGAGCTCTAAGGTTCCTGAGTGTCATGTGTGTCACTACAGAGCTCTAAGGTTCCTGAGTGTCATGCTGTGTCACTACAGAGCTCTAAGGTTCCTGAGTGTCATGCTGTGTCACTACAGAGCTCTAAGGTTCCTGAGTGTCATGTCACTACAGAGCTCTAAGGTTCCTGAGTGTCATGCTATGTCACTACAGAGCTCTAAGGTTCCTGAGTGTCATGCTGTGTCACTACAGAGCTCTAAGGTTCCTGAGTGTCATGTCACTACAGAGCTCTAAGGTTCCTGAGTGTCATGCTGTGTCACTACAGAGCTCTAAGGTTCCTGAGTGTCATGCCTACAGAGCTCTAAGGTTCCTGAGTGTCATGCTGTGTCACTACAGAGCTCTAAGCGTCATACTCAACCCAGGCACACACTAACAAGCCAAACTCCTCTATTCACTGGTAACAACACAATCAAATTCCTAGGGCTACCCATCAATATCCCACATGATGCATGACAGAGCAGAACAGAGCCACTCCAGAAAGATCCCACATGATGGATGAGAGAACAGAACAGAGCTGCTCCAGAAAGATCCCACATGATCCTTGACAGAGCAGAACAGAGCCACTCCAGAAAGATCCCACATGACATCAGAGAGCAGAACAGAGCTACTTCAGAAAGATCCCACATGATCCTTGAGAGAGCAGAACAGAGCTACTCCAGAAAGATCCCACATGACATCAGAGAGCAGAACAGAGCTACTCCAGAAAGATCCCACACGATGCATGACAGAGCAGAACAGAACTACTCCAGAAAGATCCCACATGATGCATGAGAGAGCAGAACGAGCTACTCCAGAAAGATCCCACATGACATCAGAGAGCAGAACAGAGCTACTCCAGAAAGATCCCAAATGATGCATGACAGAGCTACTCCAGAAAGATCCCACATAATGCATGAGAGAGCAGAACGAGCTACTCCAGAAGTTGGACACACTTCTAAAGTTCGTGCACCAATACCCAGTGACCAGATGTCAGAAACTCAAACACTCAAGACTGGGAATCTGCCCGAGGCTCAACTGGCCTCTAACAATCAACAGCTTCCCTCTGTCCGTGGGTTGAGCGTCACCTGCACACAGCAACAACAAGATTCCTCAAGAAATGGGTAGGGCCAGTTAACCTTAACCTTCTCTACCTATCCCAGAGGAATGGTGGTCTTGGTTACCATCTTTCAGAAGTTACAGATGCCCCGCCAGTGCCAGCTGCTGACATCTCAGGACCCACGTGTGAGACACATGGCAAAGAATGGTCTACAAGCAGAGATTAAAGTTAGCTAAATTCCGTCCAGCAATGGTGGTCCGGGAGACAGTGCAGGAGGGTCCATCTCCTTCCAAGAGAGCACTGGCAGCAGCTGCCCGGGCTAATGGGAAAGGAGAAGATGATCAAGCCAATCTGAGTGAGCTCTGGCATCTTCTCAAGCAAGGACACATGATCAGAAGCCTTACACCAGATCCAGCCATCACTGGTCTACAGCAGTCTAATCTCTCCGTGAGGATACCTTCAAGTTCTCACTTAATGCTGCCCTGGACACTCCACCACACAATGCCAACTTGTGTCTGTGGAGAAAGAAGAGCTACAACACACGTCCCTTATGCTCAGCAGATGTGAACCATGTCCGTGTCCTCAACTCGTGTAAGGCTGCAGACTTGAGGCGGTACAACCACAGACATGGCCGCATACATGACCGCAGACATGACCACATGCATGACTACAGGCATGAACGCATACATGACCACAGACACGACGCTGTTCTTGAAAAGATATTGCACACGATCAAGGAAAATCTCCCGAGTCTAGCCACTTGCACTGCTGATCTAAACAACCACCACTCCCCCTGTCACATCATGGCCACAGGTCTTGACCTAAACAACCACCACTCCCTGTCACATCATGGATGCAGGTCTTGACCTAAACAACCACCACTCCCTGTCACATCATGGCCGCAGGTCTTGACCTAAAAAACCACCACTCCCCCTGGCACATCATGGCCACAGGTCTTGACCTAAACAACCATCACTCCCCCTGTCACATCATGGCCGCAGGTCTTGACCTAAACGACCACCACTCCCCCTGGCACATCATGGCCACAGGTCTTGACCTAAACAACCACCACTCCCCCTGGCACATCATGGCCACAGGTCTTGACCTAAACAACCATCACTCCCCTTGGCACATCATGGCCGCAGGTCTTGACCTAAGCAACCACCACTCCCCCTGTCACATCATGGCCACAGGTCTTGACCTAAACAACCACCACTCCCCCTGGCACATCATGGCCACAGGTCTTGACCTAAACAACCATCACTCCCCTTGGCACATCATGGCCGCAGGTCTTGACCTAAGCAACCACCACTCCCCCTGTCACATCATGGCCACAGGTCTTGACCTAAACAACCACCACTCCCCCGGCACATCATGGCCACAGGTCTTGACCTAAACAACCATCACTCCCCTTGGCACATCATGGCCACAGGTCTTGACCTAAACAACCACCACTCCCCCTGTCACATCATGGCCGCAGGTCTTGACCTAAACAACCAGCACTCACCCTGTCACATCATGGCCACAGGTCTTGACCTAAACAACAACCACTCTCCCTGTCACATCATGGCTGCAGGTCTTGACCTAAACAACCATCACTCCCCTTGGCACATCATGGCCGCAGGTCTTGACCTAAACAACAACCACTCTCCCTGTCACATCATGGCTGCAGGTCTTGACCTAAACAACTACCACTCACCCTGTCACATCATGGCCGCAGGTCTTGACCTAAACAACCACCGCTCCCCCCGTCACATCATGGCCACAGGTCTCCGTCCAGACATGGTATGGTGGGATGATAGCAAAAAGAGATCGACCATGCTCGAACTAACAATCCCATACGACAATGGAGGAGGCTGCCAGAGGGAAGACCACCACCATACACACCACCCTAATGGAGGAGGCTACTAGCAGGAAGACTACCACCATACACCACCCTAATGGAGGAGGCTGCCAGCAGGAAGACCACCACCATACACCACCCTAATGGAGGAGGCTACTAGCAGGAAGACTACCACCATACACCACCCTAATGGAGGAGGCTGCCAGCAGGAAGACCACCACCATACACCACCCTAATGGAGGAGGCTGCCAGCAGGAAGACTACCACCATACACCAACCTAATGGAGGAGGCTGCCAGCAGGAAGACCACCACCATACACCTTCCTAATGGAGGAGGCTGCCTGCAGGAAGACTACCACCATACACCACCCTAATGGAGGAGGCTGCCAGCAGGAAGACCACCACCATACACCACCCTAATGGAGGAGGCTGCTAGCAGGAAGACTACCACCATACACCTCCCTAATGGAGGAGGCTGCTAGCAGGAAGACTACCACCATACACCACCCTAATGGAGGAGGCTGCCAGCAGGAAGACCACCACCATACACCTTCCTAATGGAGAAAGCTGCTAGCAGGAAGACTACCACCATACACCACCCTAATGGAGGAGGCTGCCTGCAGGAAGACCACCAAATATGCAGATCACTTGTCCGACATAAAAAGACGGGATACAAGACTGGACTCGTTACTGTCAGAGTGGGATCACATGGTCTTCCCCACATGCCAGGGCTCAAGAAACTGCAAGACAACCTCAACCTGACCAAGAAAGACATTAAAGAGCTAATGATGGGGTCAGCAAAGCTGGCAATTCAAGGCTCTCATAAGATATGGGCAACCAGGAATAGCAGAAACACTTGACCATCATCCCCTTTTGTATCATCATCAACCACCTCCCACCCCACCCCCACCTTATTATTTGTTTCACTCATCTGTGTGAGGTCAGGTGATTGCGCAAGGCTGCTGTCAAGCCATTTTTGGCAAGAAGACCTTGAACTCCCCTCACCCCTTGTTGATTTATATACCCACCTTACAAACCTAATGAAGTAACAAGGAAGGAGAGAGAGGAGGAAGGAGAGAGAGATTTGAAAGGGAGAAGGAAGGAAGGAAGGAGAGAGAAAGAGAGAAGGAAGGAAGGAGAGAGAAGAGAGAAGGAAGGGAGGAGAGAGAGAAAGAGAGAAGGAAGGAAGATAGAAAGAAAGGTTAAAACAAAACAACAACAACAACACAAGAA
>JAQNBH010000006.1:11677650-11889275 GCA_028752905.1 Cladorhizidae sp. MBARI D1340-BT2
CTTTCCAGACTTCCCAACCATCCTCTCCTCCTGACTCTCTCTGTACTGAATCTGATATTATTGGCCTGTTTACCTTCTTGCCCGGATTTGATCACCTCTAGAATGCTTAAATCTACATGTCCATCCATAGTTGCTCCCCTTACATATATCTTTAACTTATCCTGTCTCAAGGAACATCTTCCAGTTGATTGGAAAAACTCCTTCATTGTTCCCATCCCTAAATGTTCATCTAATCTTGACAATCCCTCTAACTACCAGCCCATTTCCTTTCTCTCTATAGTTAGTAAGCTGCTTGAAAAGCATATTCACTCTCCTTTACAAATTCTGTATTAAACACAATATTATCTCTTCTTCTCAATTTGGTTTTCTTCCCCATCGGCCAACTTCTTCATCCCTTCTCTTGGCCAATCAGTCCTTTCACTCTCTTCATCAAACTAATAAATTGGTTGTCTTGTTTTCTAGATCTCAAAAAGGCATTTGATTCTGTTCCTCACAAACTGTTAATTGATCTTCTTTCCTTCCTGCACTTCCCTCCTTACCTCATAAACTGGCTTCACTCCTATCTTTCAGCACGTTCGCAACAAGTGATCATCACAGCTACCACCTCCTCACCTGTCCCTGTATCTTGTGGTGTCCCTCAGAGATCTATAATAGGTCCTGTCTGCTTTATCATTTATGTCAATGGTGTGAGTGATCGTCACAGGCACCACCTCCTCACCTGTCCCTGTATCTTCTAGTGTCCCTCAGGGATCTATAATAGGTCCTGTCTGCTTTATCATTTATGTCAATGGTGTGAGTGATCGTCACAGGCACCACCTCCTCACCTGTCCCTGTATCTTCTAGTGTCCCTCAGGGATCTATAATAGGTCCTGTCTGCTTTATCATTTATGTCAATGGTGTGAGTGATCGTCACAGGCACCACCTCCTCACCTCTCCCTGTACCTTCTAGTGTCCCTCAGGGATCTATAATAGGTCCTGTCTGCTTTATCATTTATGTCAATGGTGTGAGTGATCGTCACAGGCACCACCTCCTCACCTCTCCCTGTACCTTCTAGTGTCCCTCAGGGATCTATAATAGGTCCTGTCTGCTTTATCATTTATGTCAATGGTGTGAGTGATCGTCACAGGCACCACCTCCTCACCTCTCCCTGTACCTTCTAGTGTCCCTCAGGGATCTATAATAGGTCCTGTCTGCTTTATCATTTATGTCAATGGTGTGAGTGATCGTCACAGGCACCACCTCCTCACCTGTCCCTGTATCTTCTAGTGTCCCTCAAGGATCTATAATAGGTCCTGTCTGCTTTATCATTTATGTCAATGGTGTGAGTGATCGTCACAGGCACCACCTCCTCACCTCTCCCTGTACCTTCTAGTGTCCCTCAGGGATCTATAATAGGTCCTGTCTGCTTTATCATTTATGTCAATGGTGTGAGTGATCGTCACAGGCACCACCTCCTCACCTCTCCCTGTACCTTCTAGTGTCCCTCAGGGATCTATAATAGGTCCTGTCTGCTTTATCATTTATGTCAATGGTGTGAGTGATCGTCACAGGCTCTCACCTCCTCACCTCTCCCTGTACCTTCTAGTGTCCCTCAGGGATCTATAATAGGTCCTGTCTGCTTTATCATTTATGTCAATGGTGTGTGTAACGTGTCTGTCTCATCTAAGATTATTCTCTACACTGATGATATCCGTCCATCAATTCTCATTCTGATTTTTTCCTCTTTTCAGAATGACTTAAACTGTATCTCTGCCTGGCTTGCTTCCCAACCTCTCAACTTAATCTAATGAAGATCAAAATACATGCTTATTTCTTATAAACAATCTCTTCTTACTAAGTCTCTGCCACCTCTGTGTATCTCTGGTTCTCCACTTCTTAGTGACTGAGTTCAAGTACCTGGGAATCCTATTTTCTTCATCTCTATCTTGGACCAATCACATTTTTTTACATCTTGGAATACATCTCTTCCAAGACCCGTAAATTACTTGGCTACCGTCATTTCTACTATTCAGACACTTCTACTCTTCTTTGCCTCTACACTTCTCTTATCTGTCCCCACCTGGAGTACTGTTCTTTTCTCTGGGACCCTCAATCACCCCATCTTTCTTCTCATCTTGAGAGAATATAATACTTCTCGGTCTACTCTTCTCTTCTCACTAAGCTTCATCTTCCATCTCTATCCTCTTGCTGCTGTAATGCCAAACTTGTCTTTTTCTTCAAACTTATTCACAATAACATAGATTTTCCTTCTATCCTCCCACCATGCCAACCTACTTGGTGCTACAACCTCCGATCCTTCCACCCCAGTAATCATCTGCTAATCCCATACAGAACTCAGTCTGCTTACCTTTCATTTCCCCCTGCTACTACTAGGCTCTGGAACTCTCTCCTTACATTAAAGAAACTAATCCACTTGGACAATCTAAGCACTATATTCAACGCCACTTATCACCACTTTGACTTTTAACTACTTAACTATAATCAACTTAATATATTCCTCCACCTATTTGTTTTCTTTACTCTTCGTATTATATTTTTCCATAATAAATAAATAAATTAATTTAAAAAAAACTATTCCTAACATCTGCACGGAAAGCTATTCTCAACTCCATTCACAACTTCAACAGCATATGGCATCACTCAGGAAAGAATCATCTTGGAGGATCAGTTCCGTGAATTGTCTCTAGAACAGGAGGAAACACATCGAGTCCTCCAAGGAAAGAAAGCATTAAGCAGACCTCCATCAGTTCATAGCACATCTTCACGTCATTCAAGTAAGTCTGAGATTGATCAGCTGCTCATCGCTATTGATGCAACTCGAGCCTATGAAGATGAACGAGTTTGAATTCAAGAAGAAACCGAAGCACGTCGGGAGGAAGACGAACGGAGGAAGTTGGAAGAACAGCAGAAGAGAATGCAGAGAAAGTTGGAAGAAGAGCTGAAGTGCACGGAGAAGAAGCATGAGGTACGGCAAAGAGAACGAGAGGACAAAATGGCATCTGCAACAACTGACGAGAGAAAGAGTGAGCCAGACTTCTCGCACTTAGAGATGGATCTCAGGCCTCCTCATACTCATCCTGTCAGTCCTCCAGAGCCAAGCCTAAGCTCAGCACTGGAGCTCCACTTATCCAACCCTCAGTGTCTATGGTGACTGCACCTCTCACCACTGTCTCTCAACCACAGACATCACACTCAGCTCATGTGTCCTCTGAAGCACTCTCAATGACTGTCCTTCAACCAAAATCAACCCTGTCTTCAGCTCAGTTTGACTTCAGATAGCCTCCGCCACTTGCTAAAGTGTGAAGTTCTCTGCCAGTCTCGTTGACTACAGTGGGGAGTCAGCCATGGCAATTCCAGCCGGCTGATCGTCCCTCTCTGGACCCCACGACAAGACATATTCTCCATGGAGATCTCTTCAAGACACCAGCAGCTCCATTAAAAGGAGATCCCCATCACAGTTCTCCTCTTGGCATACGAGTCTGGAGAGGAAGATTGAGGAACTAGGACTCAGTGCTGGCAATGTCATCGATGTTCCGGAAGTTCGCACTGCTGGAGAAGCCCAGAAGGTTGTTCAGACTTTCAAAGTGGCCGGAGGATGCAACGCCGAAGATGCCTTAAAACGATCAAGGACAAGCTACAAGAAAGGTTTGGTAGCACACCACTCATCGCAGAGATCCTTAGAACTGTCCGATCTCTGTAGCATCACTCTCATTCAGATGCCTGATCTTGATGAGTTGGGCACCTTCAACTTCCCATCCCATCAGATCAGCAAATCATCACAAAGAAACTACCTAGGGATATAGCAAACAAGTGGAATGAACGAGTTGCCAAGTATCAAGATGAACACAGTGGTCTCAATGTGACACAACTGTCAACTGCAGTACCAGCTTCAAGCCAATTGCGACACGAACTCTGCAAACTTCTGCTGGAGACAGAGATGGTAATGGAGAGTCGAGTAAATACCTCATTCATGACTCCAACTTTCACACTCTCAGGAAGACTGGTCGTTAGAAGACAAGAAAAAAGGCTTCATTGGAAATCTCATCTGCTACATCTGTCTCGGAAGTTACTGGTCAGACTGTACAGTGATATTCAAGAAGTGCAAGGAATGTGGTTCAAAGCATCATCACACCTTTTTCCACGGTGACCTGTCCAAGTAATCAGATGGAAACAGAGAGACAATAAAGACCAGTGATTCTGCACCATTAGACAACCCTCAGGAAAGCAAGTCAACAAAGTATAATGACGGTAGAGAAGAACGGATGCCTACTTCTCTCCGCACCTCAGTCTGTGGAGCCAAGTATGGAAGAAGTTGTGGGAAGACTCTTTCGGCCAAGATCATGGATCCCAAGCACCCCGACAAAATCTTGGATACCTACGTCATCTTGTACGACCAGTCAAACACTTCCTTTGCCGATCCAACTGTCTTCGACTTCCTCAATGCAGAGCCTGATCTCTTTCGGTATTCTCTCTCCATGTTGGGCAGCAAGACTCCAAACAGGGAGAATCACTAGTCTCAAGGGGCTTTGGAGAAGAAAGCTTATGACTTGCCAAGTCTTTTTGGAACCTTGGAGATGCCAGACATCTTGTCGCTGAACAAAGACGCCAGGCGACATCATTAGAAAGCGCTCCCAGCCATCTGACTGGTCCTTTGTGGACTCATCTTACAACCCAGCAGACTATTGTGGCGCCCTGGATTCGGGCATGCGTAGCAGCTGCCTTGTTCATCATGACTCAGACTATATATAGTTTAGGTATTCGATATGATGCTGACTCTGTCTGTTAAATTATTGTTTTAGTGTTCTGAATGAAAGATTCTATTTGCTAGTTCAGTGACACTAAAGTGGTGACACCGACGTTTTTTGAACACGCAACCTTAATGCCTCTCGCCGTCGAAGATGTTCAGGCTATTGCCCAAGCCCTCCAGGGGCTTGAGAGCAAACCAGCTGTCAATGCTGTGGCACTCAAGCTGCCCGCGTTCTGGGTGGTTCACCCGGCTGTGTGGTTCTCGCAGGTTGAAGCTCAGTTCGCCACTCGTCAGCCCCCGATAGTGACCGACCTCACCAAGTACAACTACGTTGTGGCAGCCCTCGACAATGCCACAGCAGGTGAAGTTGAGGCCCTCATCCTATCTCCTCCAGCCGACGACCGTTACCTTGCCATCAAAACAGCACTCATCAAGGCCTTTGGCAAAACACAAGCCCAGAAAGACAATGAGTTCCTCTCCCTCTCAGGCCTTGGTGACAGAAAGCCCTCTAGCCTCCTTCGACACATCCGTTCTCTCAATGCTGACCCGGAGACTCTACTGCGTGCTCTGTTCTTGGCCCAGCTCCCCATTGAAGTCCGACAGGTCCTCGCTGGTTCCTCCAATACAGACCTTGATGAGATGGCCACCGATGCTGACCGCATCATGGAGGCTTTCCGGACTACTTTGGGCCTCTCTGGAGTCTCTGGCCTCAAGAAAGCCAAGCATCCTACCTCTGGACCATCCACGATTGCGGCACTGTACTTTTACCACACAAAGTTTGGTGAGGCAGCTCGAAAGTGTAATCGCAAGGGCTGTTCACTACAGCCTCGGGAAACGACCAGGCCGACCGCTAAAAATCTCTGCAGTCGGCCACAGGGAGAAAAATACCATGACAGTTTGGGACCGCCGCTCAGGCTGCACCTACCTAGTCGACTGCGGTGCCGATTTCTCTGTTTTCCCAGCCTCAACTGCCGATAAGAAGTCCCTCTCTCCAAGCGACCCACTTGTGGCCGCTAATGGCTCCCTCATTAGAACGTGGGGGAAAAGGAACATTTCTCTCCTCTTGGGATACGGTCGTTCCTTTGCACAGGAGTTCCACATTGCCGACGTCACCGAGCTCATTCTTGGAGCAGATTTTTTCATTGCCAATGACCTTGTCATTGATATGGCCAGACGCCAACTCATTGACATGGCCAATTTTACAGCGATCCCTACCAAGATCGCCTGCCAACAACTGTCCGTCTCCGGTATCCATGCACCCTCGGTCAATGCCTTTGACCGCATCATTAATGATTTCCCAGAGCTCCTCATCCCCCACTTCAAGTCCACAGATGGGAACAAGCACGGGGTGGAGCATCACATCATTACAAATGGACCCCCGCTCCATGCACGTGCCCAACGCCTCGATGCAGACAAGCTGGCCGTGGCCAAGTCTGAGTTCACCAAGATGGAGCAGCTTGGCATCATTCGTCGCTCAAGCTCACCTTGGGCCTCTCCATTACACATAGTTCCAAAGCCTGGTGGAGGTTGGCGGCCCAGTAGTGATTTCCGTCGCCTCAATGATGCTACAGTGGACGACCGCTACCTCCTTCCTCACATCCAGGACTTCAATGCCAGTCTGGCCATCATTACAATATTTTCGAAAGTTGACCTCGTTCGAGGATACCACCAGATCCCAATGGCACCTGGAGATGTCCCTAAGACGGCAATTATCACACCTTTCGGCCTATGGGAGTTCCTGCGAATGCCATTTGGCCTCAAGAATGCTGCCCAGGCCTTCCAGAGGTTGATGGACGGCATCCTTCGGTGGTATCCCATCTGTTTTCGTCTACCTCGACGATATCCTAGTAGCCAGTGCCAACTTCGCGGACCATGCCAACTGCCTGCGCCAGGTCTTCCAACTCCTCTCCTCCAATGGCTTGGTAGTCAACCGGGCTAAGAGCGTTTTTGGGGCATCGGAGCTGACCTATCTCGGCCACTGTGTCAATGCCACCGGCATCTCACCACTGCCTTCAAGGGTTGACGCCAAAATGCGCCTAGTCCACTCAGATGGGATTACTGGTCTGTCTTTTCCTGTGGAGACATCACAGAGGACAGTGAAATCCCCGAAAGAGACATCAGCGAATTTGAGACTAGTGATGGAAGTCCTGTAGGCAGCGATCTCCTTGGAATTCACCTGATCAGTGGCAAGGCAATGGTAGTCGATCGTAGGTAGGGCTATGGCAGAGAGACCAGCACGGAACAGAGTGTCAGCGACAACGTTTTCCTTGCCCGTGATGTGACGCACATCTGTGGAGAACTCGGCTCTTAACAAGCTGCTCGGAATCTCTGCATCCACCACCACAGCTTACCACCCTTAGGCCAACGGGATGGTGGAGCGCCTTCATCGGCAACTCAAGGCATCGCTGAAGGCCCGCCTCTCTGGACCGAACTGGATGGACGAGCTTCCCCTAGTTCTCCTTGGCATCAGAACGGCTTGGAAGGAAGACGTTGGGTGTTCTTCAGCCGACCTCGTCTATGGCATGGGGTTGCATGTACCTGGATAATTTTTCCCTTCTGAGGCTGGACCGCTGAGCTTTCCCCCTCCAACTGAGTTCCTCCGCAATCTTCAGGACACGATGCGTTCTGCCCTGCCCCCACCTCCCAAATTCCATGGTGAATGCCCGACCTACATACCACACAACTTAGCTGCAACAGGATTCGTCTATGTCCATCAGGATGCCCATCGTGGTCCATTGCAACGTCCCTACAATGGCCCTTTCAAGATCCTCGAGACAGCTGGGAAGCACTTCATCCTTGATGTGAACGGGCGCCGGGATGCTGTGTCCATTGATCGTCTAAAGGTCGCCTATGGTCACAGGACCTCACCAGCTCCATCAACACTGCCTCAAACACACCCTGTTCCACCTACACCACCTACTACTTCTCCTCCCTCAACGGATGTCAGGACGCCACTGCCTACCTCAAGTTTTGGCAGGCCCATCAAGGTCCCACTTCGTTTTCGCTAGGCCTCTAACATTCCATTCTCTTCCACTGGGGAGGGTTCTGTGGCGCCCTGGATTCGGGCATGCGTAGCAGCTGCCTTGTTCATCGCGACTCCGACTATATATAGATTAGGTATTCGATATGATGCTCACTCTGTCTGTTAAATTATTGTTTTAGTGTTCTGAATGAAAGATTCTATTTGCTAGTTCAGTGACACTAAACTATGCTACTCGTTCTCAGACCACTCAAGAACTCACATAAATATCTTGTCTCAAAGCTTTCTTTGTGCCGAAGTAGAATCAAAGGACTTTACCTACGAACCAGTTCCGCTAGAGGAACTACCAGAAGCAAAAACTAAGTGAGCTAGCTCCACATTTGATTGGCTAGACTGTAAGGGCAAAGTGACCGAGCTTGTGTTGTAGCAGTATTGAGGTGCAATAAACTACACCATTTGATCAGTTTAATTAGCTGAACAAACATTTTATGTATTAAAAAGGATAGACAAAGAACTCTGACTGTTATATCTGAATTGAAAAGCCTGTCTTTTTGTGCTAATAATCAAAGGTCAAGCGCATTGCACTGAAGTATCAATAGATACCGTAGTCAAGACTACCAATGCTCTGCTAACTGTCTCAGACTCCCCCCCAATCTCAACACTCATCCCAAGAATCTCAAGGTGGCAACATCTCACCAATGCCACCATCAAGACTCTTGAGACTGCTGAAGTCTTCGCTCGCACAGTCCCACATCTACCTCTCTGTAACATCAAAGACTGCTAAGCTTCTTCTGCAAGAAGCACAACATCATTCCTTCCAATAAGTCCTCCGTCACCTCAACCAGAAGACACCTGTTCCGGACTCCAATCCGATCTCCAAATTGGCTCCAATCTTGGACGACAATGGGATCACCAGAGTTGGAGAAAGACTTGAAAATGCTAGAATTTCATTTGACAAACAGCATCCAATCCTACTAGAAAAAGATCACCACGTCACTCCTCTCGTCATCCATCAGTGCCATGAACGAGTTCATCATCAAGGTCGCTATCTCACCCATGGAGATATCTGTTTTGAGGGATTCCACATGGTCGGTGGCGGTATGCAAGTGATCCAATAGCATATCGATGCCTGCATTCTATGCCGGCGACTCCATTGCAGAGGCCGAGGCCAAATCATGCTGACCTTCCATTCCACCATGAACACTGGAACCAGCCATACCATTTACCAATGTTGGCTTGGACGTCTTCGATGACTTTCAAAATTCAACATGGCAGAGCCACTAGCAGTTGTAGTGTCGAAAAGAAAGTCTGGGTCATTCTCTTCGCCAATCTCTCCAGTGGTGCCATCCACCTGGAGTTGAGGTACAGCTTAACCCTTCAGCGTTCAAGAATGCCCTTCATCGTTTCCTTGACATCTGAGGCAAAGGGTCTCTATTCAGAAGTAAACACAAACACTTTGTGGGTTCCAGAAACCAACACAAAGCAACTGGCAAAGATGATCGACAGTACCGACATCAAGACCTGCCTGAACTCACAGGTCTATGACTGGATCTTTAATCAGCTCAATGCCTCACACTTTGGAGACGTTTGGGAGAGAAAGATTGGTTCAGTTAGACGAGTTTTCAAAGGAACGATCCGAATAGTTGTTCAACGTCACTTGACAAGAGTGAGCTTCCTTGTTGAAGTGTCTGCCATTGTAAACTCTACATCTCCTTGGGAAGTCTCTTCACATCCAGAAGCTCCACAGCCACCCTGCCCTGCCATGATACTCACTCTGCATGACGGTGTGCCTCACCTGTTCCTCCTGGAGAGTTCAATGCTTACAACTTGACAGATGGCAAGAGGATGTGGAGAAGGGCTCAGTAGGCAAGAGGATGTGGAGAAGGGCTCAGTATCTGGCAGATCAGTTCTGGACCAGATGGCAGAGGGAGCACTTTCAAGAGCCCCAGTCAAGATGCAAATGGAGACAGCTTTTAAGAGGTCACTTGCAATCGACGACATCATCTTACTTTGTGATAAACAACCACCAAGAAACCATTGGCCACTTGGTAACATTGTTATAGCCAATCCAGGCCGAGATGGTCACGTCTGACGTGTCACTGTCGAGATCTTTAAGAAGAAGAAGAACTCAGACAACTATGACAAACATCACCTTGAGTGTGTCCTCCTCATTCTGCAGGACGTGA
Organism: Cladorhizidae sp. MBARI D1340-BT2; assembly: GCA_028752905.1. Classification (NCBI taxonomy): domain Eukaryota; kingdom Metazoa; phylum Porifera; class Demospongiae; order Poecilosclerida; family Cladorhizidae; species Cladorhizidae sp. MBARI D1340-BT2. The sequence continues at coordinate 11,687,565 of JAQNBH010000006.1, forward strand.
ATATTCCATGTGGTGTCAGAGGAGACCAAGAGGGGAGTGTACTGACCCTAGCGTCGTCATAGTAAATAGCGCTGTTGCAGTCATTTGAATTTGCATCCTATTTTGTGCATCAGCTGACCATCACTCTGCTTCAGGTGACTTCTGTCTTCACAACACCTCCTCTATCTCTTATATTCTGTTCTGAATCTCACTACTGTCACTTATAGTCTCTTAGTAAGTTCCAACTGTAGATGTCTGAATTGTGTCTATTTTGTTGCAGTGACTATTGCAGCCTTCAAGATTTGTTAAGGCTTTCCCTTGGAGAGTTGTAACACTTATTCCTGGCAAGGACATAAATACATATACACACACATACATGCATACACATATATACATACATATATACATACACACATATACATACACACACATGCACACCACATATACATACATATATACACATATATATACATACATTACATATATACATACATATATACACATACACACATATATACATATATGTATACACATACTGAATCAACAGTAGCTCTGTGGGGACACAGACTGGACCCGCATCACACTGGGTTGAGGCAGGTTGAAGTAGGTTGATACCAACTCAATGGGGGGACACACACTGGACCAACATCATACTGGGTGGAGGCAGGTTGAAGTAGGTTGATAACAGATCTATGAGGGGACACACCGGACCAACACCACACTTGGGTTGAGGCAGGTCTCGCCATGATAGCATACCGTGACGATATTCATCCATGTAAACCTTCTCAAAATCCATGTACACTAGCCCTTCATACACCTACACAAGTAATGAACATGTAACCATGACAACATCCAGTCTGCACTCAAAGTAACTCCCCCTCCCCCAGATTTAACTGACTACGTATGGCCATGAAAATAACCACACCCCTTCTTCCCTCCCTCCCTCTCCCTGTCCTGTTCATGACATGTGGTAACAAATATGATCTACTTCCTCCATTAAAAAATGCAAAATGGTTGTCTTGAAGCCTTGCTTGGGTGGTCCTTAAACATCACACAAAGTTTTGTATGGATTGGTCCATTGAATTTCTATACGCCCGGCAAGGGGGGAGGCTGGGGGGGGGGGGGGGGGGGAATGTTGTAAGTACTATGGATAACAGTTGTTGTTAATAGATGTTGGTAATGATAGATAAACAATAATAGATAAACTTCCTGGATGTCTAAAAGCAAGGAAATCCAGTGTTTCTCAGGGGGGGGGGGAAGAGAGATGATGCAAGCATTGATCACAGTTGCATTCCAAAATTTAAAAATTTAAACTTAAGGCGGCTGGAATTTACAGGGTGAAAATACCCACAAAACTGTCCAAGGGTCTTGAAGGAGCTCCATAACACAGTTGTTTGGCTACCTGTGAAGCAGGGCCTAGGCATCCAGTAGCTGTGCTCCCCGTGAAGCAGGGCCTAGTAGCTGTGCTCCCCATGAAGCAGGGCCTAGGCACCCAGTAGCTGTGCTCCCCATGAAGCAGGGCCTAGGCACCCAGTAGCTGTGCTCCCCATGAAGCAGAGCCTAGGCACCCAGTAGCTGTGCTCCACATGAAGCAGGGCCTAGGCACCCAGTAGCTGTGCTCCCCATGAAGTGAGGCCTAGGCATCCAGTAGCCATGAAGCAGAGCCTAGGCACCCAGTAGCTGTGCTCCCCATGAAGCAGAGCCTAGGCACCCAGTAGCTGTGCTCCCCATGAAGCAGAGCCTAGGCACCCAGTAGCTGTGCTCCACATGAAGCAGGGCCTAGGCACCCAGTAGCTGTGCTCCCCATGAAGTGAGGCCTAGGCATCCAGTAGCTGTGCTCCCCATGAAGCAGAGCCTAGGCACCCAGTAGCTGTGCTCCCCATGAAGCAGAGCCTAGGCACCCAGTAGCTGTGCTCCCCATGAAGCAGGGCCTAGGCATCCAGTAGCTGTGCTCCCCACGAAGCAGGGCCTAGGCACCCAGTAGCTGTGCTCCCCATGAAGCAGAGCCTAGGCACCCAGTAGCTGTGCTCCCCATGAAGCAGAGTCTAGGCACCCAGTAGCTGTGTTCCCCATGAAGCAGAGTCTAGGGACCCAGCAGCTGTGCTCCCCATGGAAACAGGGCCCAGGCATGTAGCTGTGCTCCCCATGAAGCAGAGCCTAGGCACCCAGTAGCTGGGCTCCCCATGAAACAGGGCCTTAGGCACCCAGTAGCTGTGCTCCCCATGGAGCAGGGCCTAGGCACCCAGTAGCTGGGCTCCCCATGGAGCAGGGCCTAGGCACCCAGTAGCTGTGCTCCCCATGAAGCAGGATCTAGGCACCCAGTAGCTGTGCTCCCCATGAAGCAGGGCTTAGGCACCCAGTAGCTGTGCTCCCCATGAAGCAGGGCATAGGCACCCAGTAGCTGTTCTCCCCATGAAGCAGGACCTAGGCACCCAGTAGCTGTGCTCCCCATGGAAGCAGGACCTAGGCAACCAGTAGCTGTGTTCCCCATGAAGCAGAGCCTAGGCACCCAGCAGCTGTGCTCCCCATGGAAACAGGGCCCAGGCATGTAGCTGTGCTCCCCATGAAGCAGGGCATAGGCACCCAGTAGCTGTGCTCCCCATGAAGCAGGGCATAGGTACCCAGTAGCTGTGCTCCCCATGAAGCAGGGCATAGGCACCCAGTAGCTGTGCTCCCCATGAAGCAGGGCATAGGCACCCAGTAGCTGTGCTCCCCATGGAAGCAGGACCTAGGCACCCAGTAGCTGTGCTCCCCATGAAGCAGGGCCTAGGTACCCAGTAGCTGTGCTCCCCATGAAGCAGGGCCTAGGCATCCAGTAGCTGTGCTCCCCATGAAGCAGGGCCTAGGCACCCAGTAGCTGTGTTCCCCATGAAGCAGGGCCTAGGCATCCAGTAGCTGTGCTCCCCATGAAGCAGGGCCTAGGCACCCAGTAGCTGTGCTCCCCATGAAGCAGGGCCTAGGCACCCAGTAGCTATGCTCCCAATGAAGCAGAGCCTAGGCACCCAGCAGCTGTGCTACGAAGATGCATAGTACTAATCATTTTTCTCTTCTCCTCTGGTCATGTGCAGCTTCTCATGATGGCCGCCTGTGCAGGTTGCTGCTCCAAGTATTTATTAGCAGTGCTATTACTTGTCGAGGATCTTGAGATGAAGGGGATTTTCATTTTCTCATTCAAGCAGCTTCTCCCGGAGTGCCGGCCCTGGCCTAGTTTGCTATCTTTACTGTCCCATGGCTGGTCAAAGAGGATGATGGAGACTGCACCAATTTTATTTTCACTTAATTTTGACAGCTTTCTGATGATTTAGGGGAGGGGGGGGAAGAGGTTCTTGCTTGGGGGGGGGGGAGAGGTTCTTGCTTGAGTTGGGGGGGGGAAGAGTTCTTGCTTGGTTGGGGGAAGAGGTTCTTGCTTGAGTTGGGGAGGGGAAGAGTTCTTGCTTGGTTGGGGGAAGAGGTTCTTGCTTAAGTTGGGGGGGGGGAAGAGTTCTTGCTTGGTTGGGGGAAGAGGGTCTTGCTTGAGTTGGGGGGGGAAGAGGTTCTTGCTTGAGTTTTGGTCACGTTGCTGATTTCAATGAAATTTGACAACTTTTTGTGGGGTAGTTGTTGACAGGCAGCTGTGCAGTGTTGCATTGTGTGTATCATGGGGAGAAAATGCAAGCATGGTTCTTTCCCTAACAAAATGGCCGTTAGAGAGCATTCATATGTTGTTCTTCCAAGCTTCCAAAGTGTGTCTCTGATGCCGTTTTTCCGTCCTCCGTCTTCCATGTCATGTCTCCATCTTCCATATCTCCATCTTCCATGTCTCCATCTTCCATGTCTCCATCTTCCATATCTCCATCTTCCATGTCTCCATCTTCCATGTTTCCATCTTCCATATCTGCATCTTCCATGTCTCCATCTTCCATGCCTCCAAACTTTATCTATAGAGTAGATGCCAGAAAAATGTTCCGGTTCCATAACCATTCGAACGGCAAAGCTACAACTTCAAGGGAAATAGAAACGCAGAATCATGAATTAAAAAATCAGATGAATACGCGAACAAACGCCGTAAAAGTTTCCGGTTTCCAATCTTTTTAAAATCTTAGCACACGTCTTTATTATCTGCGCAAGTATTGACACGCACATGGGGGCGGGCCCCCAACTCATTCCCGAGGAAGCTAAATTGAGCTAGTTTTTTGGCTCCGCCATTTGTTTTGTTCTTCCAAGATGACATTTTGTCCCTGAAGAAGTTCATTGCCGAGAGAAGCATTAGCTTCCTAACCTTACACATTGACTTGTGCCCCACTAGTGTCTGTCCTTCAGGTCCAGCTCTGCACTTAGTAGCTTTGCCTTCAGTATAAACCAGTTCATTACTACCCTGCTTAGCTAAGCTGTGCTAGACAAGGCTTGCTATAGAGTATTGTAGAGGTTAGGTTTGCTAAGCATAGTGTCAGGCAGAGCCTGGTGTAGAGTGAGGCTTGTTAAACAATGCCTTTTTTAAGTTCTCCAGAACTTCTAGTACCTTAGGCCTTACCTTAGAAAACTTAACCTCTAGCTAAGCTTTTATAAACAAGCCTTGTACTAAATATCAAGCCTCATGCCAAGCGTATATAGAGCAAGCAGAGAGCTAATGCATTTTGCAGATTGTGCAGTGATAATTTGGCCAACACTACAGTGAACTCGGTGCAGACGTTGCCACTAAGCATGGTGGAAGATGGGCTGTCTGTTTGGTGACAGGTATACTGTACGAGTGGAAAGGCTACGACACAAGGAAAACAATTGTAAGCGCTACTTTATTGCATGTGGGATGTCTTTATTATGTTTCGTTGTACATGCATCAGGACCTCAGACTTCTATGGTTGAGTTATAGGACGAGCTTGTCCTTGATGACTCCCATCGACCTACACATACTAGTCCACTTCTCCCTACACTCTCTCGGTATCCAATCGCCTGCCTCTTCACGGACCCTATTGGATTTAAGCATGTACGGGAGAAACGTTTGGAGAAACGTTTGGAGTCGATCCAGCAAATATAGAAGCATTTATGTTTGCAAAATAAGCAAATGACATGGAAAATTATGTAGTGTTTCTGTTAGTTTCGCATACTGTGACCATCACCTTTTCACCTTATCAAAGACCTCTCACAGAAGCTACAAAGCCATTAGCACCACTTGACAATTAAACCAGCGCAGCTGCCTGTGGTGGGCGGGTTCACTGCACAGTTAGCCACACATCTAGCACATGCACCTGCTAGAGAAAACTAAAGTTCCCTATGTGTCATTCGAATGGTCCGCAGTAAAATGTTTAGGGTCGTTGTACGCAATAAAAGTTGGCATCTCCGATTGCTCTAGTATTATAGCTATCTTATATATATCAACTACTGTACCAGTGAATAAGTCAGAAAGAGCCAGTTGCTTCTCTTTGTAGTTCAACAATCCTTGGAAGAATTGAGTGCAGTCTATGAGTCTTGAGTTGGAACGCATTCATCACTCCATATAACCTCTTCTACGCCACAAGTCATCTCCCCAAAGAAAATGCCATATTCAGTCCAATCTGGAAGGCCTAGACTGGAGCAGTCCTGCACCGCAGAATGGTGCACCTGCAGAGAAAAATGTATCCCTTGCTTGGTTTGCAGCAGACGATGGAACTGGACAACATCATTTGTTTCTTCATCAAGCTTCATCTGCTCCTCTATTTCTTCAATGGCTGGTGTTAATACAAATGGTCTTCCGCTGAGGAATCACTGAAATGAAGGGATTATGAAAATAATTAGAAGCACGAGGCTGACGAACAACTGTTGAATTAGAAGCACGAGGCTGACGAACAACTGTTGAATTAGAAGCATGAGGCTGACGAACAACTGTTGAATTAGAAGCACGAGGCTGATGAACAACTGTTGAATTATAAGGACGAGGCTGACGAACAACTGTTGAATTAGAAGCATGAGGCTGACGAACAAGGCTGACGAACAACTGTTGAATTAGATGCACGAGGCTGACGAACAACTGTTGAATTAGAAGCACGAGGCTGACGAACAACTGTTGAATTAGAAGCATGAGACTGACAAACAACTGTTGAATTAGAAGCATGAGGCTGACGAACAACTGTTTAATTAGAAGCACGAGGCTGACGAACAACTGTTGAATTAGAAGCATGAGGCTGACGAACAACTGTTGAATTAGAAGCATGAGGCTGACGAACAACTGTTTAATTAGAAGCACGAGGCTGACGAACAACTGTTGAATTAGAAGCATGAGGCTGACGAACAACTGTTGAATTAGAAGCACGAGGATGACAAACAACTGTTGAATTAGAAGCACAAGGCTGACAAACAACTGTTGAATTAGAAGCACAAGGCTGACAAACAACTGTTGAATTAGAAGCACGAGGCTGACAAACAACTGTTTAATTAGAAGCACGAGACTGACAAACAACTGTTTAATTAGAAGCATGAGGCTGACAAACAACTGTTGAATTAGCACAAGGCTGACGAACAACTGTTGAATTAGAAGCATGAGGCTGACAAACAATTGTTGAATTAGAAGCACAAGGCTGACAAACAATTGTTGAATTAGAAGCACAAGGCTGACAAACAATTGTTGAATTAGAAGCACAAGGCTGACAAACAATTGTTGATTTAGAAGCACAAGGCTGACAAACAACTGTTGAATTAGAAGCATGAGGCTGACAAACAATTGTTGATTTAGAAGCACAAGGCTGACAAACAATTGTTGAATTAGAAGCACAAGGCTGACAAACAACTGTGCAGGCAAGGATGAGGAAATTGAAATTCAAAAAAACGTTTGAAACATGAAAAAATATTAAACAGAGTTTTGTTTGTATATATATATATATTTACTTGGTTCTTTCATGGCGTTGGTTGCTCAGAAATGCCCTTTGGTACTTAACGAAACACATCCAGAACATTTTTAGCACCTACTGTATGGGGGGGGGGGACTTTTTGTCAGGAATATCCATATCCAAAAGTAACCCATCCCATACAGCAGTTAGGTTATGTAGGTAGAAGGTCAGTAGTTGATGGTTAGGAGTAGGTAAAGGATCAGTAGTTGAGGGTTAGGAGTAGTTAAAGGATCGGTAGTTGAAGGTTAGGAGTAGTTAAAGGTCAGTAGTTGAAGGTTAGGAGTAGGTAAAGGGTCAGTAGTTGAAGGTTAGGAGTAGGTAAAGGGTCAGTATTGAGGGTTAGGAGTAGGTAAAGGATCAGTAGTTGAGGGTTAGGAGTAGGTAAAGGGTCAGTAGTTGAGGGTTAGGAGTAGGTAAAGGGTCAGTATTGAGGGTTAGGAGTAGGTAAAGGATCAGTAGTTGAGGGTTAAGGGTTAGCACTAGGTAAAGTATCAGTAGTTGATGGTTAGGAGTAGGTAAAGGATCAGTAGTTGAGGGCTAGGAGTAGGTAAAGGATCAGTAGTTGAGGGTTAGGAGTAGGTAAAGGGTCAGTAGTTGAGGGTTAGGAGTAGGTAAAGCAGTAAAGGGTCAGTAGTTGAGGGTTAGGAGTAGGTAAAGGATCGGTAGTTGAGGGTTAGGAGTAGGTTAAGGATCAGTAGTTGAGGGTTGGGGGTAGGTAAAGGATCGGTAGTTGAAGGTTAGGAGTAGGTAAAGGATCAGTAGTTGAGGGTAGTTGAGGGTTAGGAGTAGGTAAAGGATCAGTAGTTGAGGGTTAGGAGTAGGTAAAGGGTCAGTAGTTGAGGGTTAGGAGTAGGTTAAGGATCAGTAGTTGAGGGTTGGGAGTAGGTAAAGGATCGGTAGTTGAAGGTTAGGAGTAGGTAAAGGATCAGTAGTTGAGGGTTAGGAGTAGGTAAAGGATCAGTAGTTGAGGGCTAGGAGTAGGTAAAGGATCAGTAGTTGAGGGTTAGGAAGGGTTGGGAGTAGGTAAAGGATCAGTAGTTGAGGGTTAGGAGTAGGTAAAGGATCGGTAGTTGAAGGTTAGGAGTAGGTAAAGGGTCAGTAGTTGAAGGTTAGGAGTAGGTAAAGGGTCAGTATTGAGGGTTGGGAGTAGGTAGGATCGGTAGTTGAATGTTGGGAGGGTCAGTAGTTGAATAGGAGTAGGTAAAGGGTCAGTAGTTGAAGGTTAAGAGTAGGTAAAGGGTCAGTAGTTTAAGGTTAGGAGTAGGTAAAGGGTCAGTAGTTGAAGGTTAGGAGTAGGTAAAGGGTTAGGAGTTGAAGGTTAGGAGTAGGTAAGGGAGTAGGTAAGGGTCAGTAGTTGAGGTTAGGAGTAGGTAAAGGGTCAGTAATCGAGTGTTTGGAGTAGGTAAAGGATCGATATTATGGTTAAGAGTCGGTAAAGGGTCAAGTTGGGAGTAGGTAAAGGGTTAGTAGTTGAGGGTTAGGAGTAGGTAAAGTATCGGTTAGGAGTAGGTAAAGGGTCAGTAGCACAGGAAATAATGACATATATGCAATACATAACTAGATTGCATCAGCTTAAATAGTGCTATCGCCAACATTGCAACCATTGCAACTTGGCCTTCTACAGGTTGTGATGTGCTGTTCAGATTGTGGACAGTGAGGGCAAGTGCCTTGCAAGACTATGGGGGAGGAGGTTGTGGACAGTGAGGGCAAGTGCCTTGCAAGACTATGGGGGGGAGGTTGTGGACAGTGAGGGCAAGTGCCTTGCAAGACTATGGGGAGGAGGTTGCAGAAAGTGAGGGCAAGTGCTTTGCAAGAGCCATTTTTTTAATCCTTTTCTCTTTCCCAAGAGAACAATAATTTTACAAGTTCCAACAATTTGAATATCATCTCCAAACTGCTTATTTTACCGTACAATAAAACTCGACTATCCTCCTGACTCAGGGTACTCGCTACATTAGACCTCGCATAATGCTGGCAGCTTGCAGAGATAGTTTAAAAATCAGTTGTTGTGCTAATGATCTTTTTAGCCATTCACTTTGCACTTCTATGATCACTCGAAGCACTTCCTAAGTGGGAATTGGTTAGGACTAAGTGGCCATGAGTTAGAATATTTGCCCCTGATACTGAGGTGGGATCCATAACTTCACCTAGGTAGTAGATATGCAAAATCTGAGCATATTAAAAGAAAGCACATTCAATACACTGCATTGTGATAAAAATTCACCTGCATTGAGAAAGAAACAAAAAAGTTATGACAAATTGTGTCGACCACCCCAGAAATGGTAAAAGCCTACCTTAAACGGTTTCCACTGCAGTGACCTGACCTTGCCCACTTTTTCCCCGCCCATTTTTATTTTCCCACTCCTTTTGTTTACATTCTCTGGACTATGACAACAAAGAGGGCCAGGCAGACGCTTCTCTTCTGGATTAAAAATCTCTATTTGCTTTAGTTCCCTAACTGTTTGCAATACAGGAGGCGGCACTAGCTCACTATCATTAAGCTAGCCTACCTCACGCTGTGCCACGCCCCTTACAGTGTGTATGTGTGTGTGTGTGTGTGTGAATTAGGTGCAGAGGTGACTGACCTGAATCACTCTGTCCTGTAGGCCAGCCTGAATGAAGAGCTCACTGGTTTCCACGTCCAGCACAAAATTGGGTTGCAATGGTTTGGGTATGTCCTGGTAATATTAATAATTACGATAATTATTACATCATCACGAGCTTGACAAAGGATCTCAAACGAGAGGGAGAGATGAAGGGGGGGGGAGAGGGATAATCCCTTACCAAAACATGTCACTCCTTCCCTACTTAGATCAGGAAATACCAGACAATGCTTTATACGTGGGAGTTTTGGAAGGGGGGGGGGTCAGGGGGTCCTCCCCCAAGGAATTATAATTATGATGATTTTAACTAAGATTGATTGATTCTGATGTAACTTTGGGTTGGAAATTGTCAAGGCTAATAGGGGGCACACTGTACAGAGAACATTAGAGCCACAGCTCGGCTGGGTTGTGACAGACATGAAAGTTTACTTCCTTGATTTGCTTTTCAAGATGGCATCTTTAAGGGACCAACTAGACTACTGATGTTGAACAGGAATAAACCAGCATTGGGATTTACAAAAATCTTTGGGGGGAGGGGCAAACCTAGACTTGAGTGGTGGGGATAAGCGTGGGTTTGGAGAGGGAGGGGGACTACCCCCAGGCCACACCTTCCTCTCCATGAAATACTGATTGGCATGTACATGTTAACAGATGGGCACGCCAAACAGCCTGCCACCCTTTACCAATTGTCCATACCCTTTACCAAACATCCTGTCATCCTTTACCAAACATCCTGCCACCCTTTACCAAACATCCTGCCACCCTTTATGAAACATCGTGTCACCCTTTACCAAACAACATGCCACCCTTTACCAAGCATCATTACACCCTTTACCAAACATCCTTTCCTTCCACCATTTACCAAACATCCTGTCACCCTTTACCGAACATCCTGCCATACCAAACGTCCTGTCTCCCTTTATCAGGCATCCTGCTATCCTCATCCAGCTACCCTGTACCAAGACATCCTGCTAACCTTTACCTAGATGTTCTGACACATTTTACCAAGACATCCTGCCATCCTCATCCCGCCATCCCGTCACCTTTTACCTTTTACCAAGACATCCCATCATCCTTTACCAAGACATCCTGACAGATATCCTCATCCAACCACCCTTTACCAAGTCATCTTGCGATCCTCATCTTTTCTACCCTTTACCAAAACTACCCTTTACCAAAACATCCTGTCATCCATTACAAAGACATCCTGCCATCCTTTACGAAGACATCCTGTCATCCTCATCTGCCACCCTTTACCAAGACATCCTGCTACCCTTTACCAAGACATCCTGCTACCCTTTACAAGGCACTCCATAAGCAACCCCTGTGTGCACACCTAGAGAGACAACTTACATCGTCTGTCAGACCATAGAACTTCATGAGGCACTTCAAGGTGGAGGTGATGATGGCGCTACTCCCTGCCAGACCCTGGGTAAATCAGGTAATCATGACAACCAGCACTCCATGACCTATGACCTGTACATGGCCTATCTTGGTAGGCAGGCAATACTGACATGTACATATAGTGCAAGATTAATTAGCACTGCCAGAAAGGATACTAATATATTAGCATAACCATATTCATGCTTAATCACATAGGCATATTCATGTCTTGCATATGATGCTGAATATGTACATACAAAAAGACGACCCTTTACCTTCAATAATTTATGACAACCTTTACCGCATGCACCAATGTTTACCAGGGTACATAGATGCCAACGGAACAGAATTACTTATGCATATTTACACCAATTGGCACTGAGAGCACTTTTAGTGAAGACAGCGCAGAGTTTATATGGCAGTATTGCACTACTAGAAGAGAGGGCACTGCTTATAAGAAGCTAACTGGCTTCCATACACAGTGAGGTTACTATGGCAACCATGAGGTTGCTATGGCAACCACGAGGTTACTATGGCAACCACAGATGTACTTATATATAATTATATAATGTATAATAATTCTGTATAATGCATAGTAATTATATATAATGCATAGTAATATATATAATGCGTATAGTAATAGAGAGGGAGGCACGTGCAGGAGGAGGTGCACACGTGCATGCAAGAGAGAGAGGGAGGCACATGCAGGAGGACACATGCAAGCAAGAGAGAGGGAGGCACATGCAAGAGGAGGTGTACACATGCAAGCAAGAGAGAGAGGGAGGCACGTGCAGGAGGAGGTGTACACATGCAAGCAAGAGAGAGGGGGAGGCACGTGCAGGAGGAGGTGGACACATGCAAGCAAAAGAGAGAGGGAGGCACATGCATGAGGAGGTGCACACATGCATGCAAGGGAGAGAGGGAGGCACGTGCAGGAGGTACACACATGCAAGCAAGAGAGAGGGAGGCACGTGCAGGAGGAGGTGAGGTGGACACATGCATGCAAGAGAGAGAGGGAGGCACGTGCAGGAGGAGGTGAGGTGGACACATGCAAGCAAGAGAGAGAGGGAGGCACATGCAGGAGGAGGTGTACACATGCAAGCAAGAGAGAGAGGGAGGCACGTGCAGGAGGAGGTGCACACATGCATGCAAGAGAGAGGGAGGCACGTGCAGGAGGTGCACACATGCATGCAAGAGAGAGGGAGGCACGTGCAGGAGGTGTACACATGCATGCAAGAGAGAGAGGGAGGCACGTGCAGGAGGAGGTGGACACATGCAAGCAAGAGAGAGAGGGAGGCACATGCAGGAGGAGGTGCACACATGCAAGCAAGAGAGAGAGGGAGGCACATGTAGGAGGAGGTGCACACATGCATGCAAGAGAGAGGGAGGCACGTGCAGGAGGAGGTGCATGCAAGAGAGAGAGGGAGGCATGTGCAGGAGGACACATGCAAGCAAGAGAGAGAGGGGGAGGCACGTGCAGGAGGAGGTGCACACAACCAGTGAGGTGACCACATAATAACACAGGACTGTGCAGGACTATTCCTGCACGGACCAAGTGACCACATGAATATTCCTGCCCAGACCAGGTGACCACACTCAGCTAATACCACAGAGAGTGGTTTTGAAATAGGCTGCACATGGTCTGATATGCATGAAATGTCAAACAATTTTCTAATGATGAAAAATCCAAACATTTATTGATAAAATCCAAACAGAAAATTTAAGGATCAAAAATTCAAACAGGATAAAATCCAACACTATGGCAACACTGATGTAGGTAGATATATAGAACATAGATAGGTAGATAGATAAGATAGATAGATAGATACACAGGTAGGTAGTTAAGATAGATAGATAGATACATAGATAGATACATAGATAGGTAGATATATAGAACATAGATAGGTAGATAGATAAGATAGATAGATAGATACACAGGTAGGTAGTTAAGATAGATAGATAGATAGATACATAGATAGATACATAGATAGGTAGATAGATAAGATAGATAGATAGATACATAGGTAGGTCGATAAGATAGATAGATAGATACATAGGTAGATAGATACTTGAAGATGAATGTCAAGGGTTTTTTCCACACTTTCTATGGTTCTTTGTGGGTTTGCTACTTAGCAAAGGACTCACACACGATCGGAGTCTTTTTAGAGCTAACATGTAATATCAGTGGAAACCACCATTTAGGAAGCTGTCATGGTGAGTTTTGCCTGAGATTTGGAGGAGCTATGGTTTTTTTGTTGGGGGGGTTCCCTCCATTATTATTTTAAGTGGGTACTGGTAGTGCTGGCAGAGCTGGGGCTAGGGCTAGGACCAGGGTTAGGACCAGGGTTAGGACCAGGGTTAGGACCAGGGTTAGGACCAAGGGCTAGGAGCAAGACTAGGACCAGGGCTAGATCAAGTGCTACACCATGGCTAGGACCAAGGCTAGGTCTAGGGCTAGGTCAAGTGCTAGAATTAGGGCTAGAACTAGGGCTAGGACCAGAGCTAACTTAGACAAGGGCTAAAACCAGGACTAGGGCTAGGACCATGGTTGGGACCGGCTAGGACCATTAGGACCATGGTTAGGACCAGGGCTAGGACCATGGTTAGGACCATGGTTAGGACCAGGGCCAGGGTTAGGACCATGGTTAGGACCAGGGCTAGGACCATGGTTAGGACCAGGACTAGGACCATGGTTAGGACCAGGACTAGGACCATGGTTGGGACCAGGACTAGGACCAAGGTTGGGACCAGGACTAGGACCATGGTTAGGACCAGGACTAGGACCATGGTTAGGACCAGGACTAGGACCATGGTTAGGACCAGGACTAGGACCATGGTTAGGACCAGGACTAGGACCATGGTTAGGACCAGGACTAGGACCAAGGTTGGGACCAGGACTAGGACCATGGTTAGGACCAGGACTAGGACCATGGTTAGGACCAGGACTAGGACCAAGGTTGGGACCAGGACTAGGACCATGGTTAGGACCAGGACTAGGACCAAGGTTGGGACCAGGACTAGGACCATGGTTAGGACCAGGACTAGGACCAAGGTTGGGACCAGGACTAGGACCATGGTTAGGACCAGGACTAGGACCATGGTTAGGACCAGGACTAGGACCAAGGTTGGGACCAGGACTAGGACCATGGTTAGGACCAGGACTAGGACCAAGGTTGGGACCAGGACTAGGACCATGGTTAGGACCAGGACTAGGACCAAGGTTGGGACCAGGACTAGGACCATGGTTAGGACCAGGACTAGGACCATGGTTAGGACCAGGACTAGGACCAAGGTTGGGACCAGGACTAGGACCATGGTTAGGACCAGGACTAGGACCAAGGTTGGGACCAGGACTAGGACCATGGTTAGGACCAGGACTAGGACCATGGTTAGGACCAGGACTAGGACCAAGGTTGGGACCAGGACTAGGACCATGGTTAGGACCAGGACTAGGACCAAGGTTGGGACCAGGACTAGGACCATGGTTAGGACCAGGACTAGGACCATGGTTAGGACCAGGACTAGGACCATGGTTGGGACCAGGACTAGGACCATGGTTGGGACCAGGACTAGGACCATGGTTGGGACCAGGACTAGGACCAAGGTTGGGACCAGGACTAGGACCATGGTTGGGACCAGGACTAGGACCAAGGTTGGGACCAGGACTAGGACCATGGTTAGGACCAGGACTAGGACCATGGTTGGGACCAGGACTAGGACCATGGTTGGGACCAGGCTAGGGCTAGGGCTAGGGCCAGGGCTAGGACTAGGACCATGGTTAGGACCAGGAGACTAGGACCATGGTTAGGACCAGGACTAGGACCATGGTCCTACCAGGACTAGGACCAAGGCTGGGACCAAGGCTGGGACCAAGGCTGGGACCAGGGCTAGGACTTGGACCAGGGTCAGGACAGGCCTAAGGCTAGCACGAGCTCAGTATTGTCTGCAAGGCTTCACTGCGTATTGGTTGTGTATGGTTTTCTTTCTTCTACTAAAGAAAAGCTAATCAGTTACTAGAATGTCATGTTGCTTTGGGATGGGCAGCATGTGTTGCTATGCCTCCCCCACCCCCCCTCCCCAAGGCCTTAAATGTTAATTAAACGACAAGCTTTAGCTTTCAAAAGCAGCCATTATTTTTATCTAGCTAGCATCCCACTCACAACACCTCATCGTGCAAGGCGCAAGGTGCAAATGCTTGTTTGAACACATAAAAACAGAAGGAAGACAGCCATTTTGATGTAAGCTACTTTAGTGCATGTATTGCAGAAACAAACAGCCAAGTTCTTTTCACATGTTGAAGGAGTGCTCAAAGCTTTCATGGGAACAGATAATAGTCTTTAAATTGAAGTGTTAAACGTTAGTACCTTGTACATCGTCATGGCAACTGATCCACCCTCAGTTCTCTCTGAAGTATCACACCTGAACTTGCATTTTAAAGGAGCTAGGCAACAGTGTCTAGTATACTACAGGAAGTGTCTAGTATACTACAGGAAGTGTGTAGTATACTACAGGAATTAATATACTCATGTACACGCAAGTTTAGTTATGAGACGGGCCATCGCGGAGCACTCCGATGAGAGTGGAGTGCAGATTTCTGTTGGTGCCGAGATGGAAGCTGCAAGCCACCATTTTGCTGCAAGTCCAGGGAGGAGGTGAGCAGGACCCCTCGTTCACGACTGCTTACAAAGATTCAGACAGAAGAGTTTACACTGATGCACACACATATGGCAAGGTCAGAGAGATCACTTGATATTAGCAACTCCCATTTTTCAAGGTGTGGCTCAAGAAGAAGGACAGTATCCATGAATCCAATGTCTCTGATCTTCATGCTGCCAGTTTAGTTCAGTTCATGTGTGTTGCAGTAACTTTTCTACCAGAAACACTATTTAAGAGAATGAATTTCTAGAGCTACGAGTGTGGCTAGGGGTGTGGCTAGAGCTAGAGGTGTGGCTAGGGGTGTGGCTAGAGCTAGAGGTGTGGCTATGTGGTAATAGTAACGAATACAAGGCATTAGTGATGAGCGAAGATACAATGGAGAGAGTGGATATTTTTTTGGCCTAATGCTTAATTAATTAATTAATGGAACAAAACTTGAAATGCTAGCATTGTTGGATCGCATTGCTCAGCCCTAGCCCTAGCCCTAGCCCCACGCCCTAGCCCTAGCGTGGCTGAGGACCTAATACTGTACTGATCTGTACATTATTGATGTCATCATGATGATGTAATGTTGATTGTTGATAGGGGAAGTAGCCAAGAACTTACTTCAAGCTTTCTAGGTGGTGTTCCTCACAGGGTGTGGCTATGGGAGGAGTTTTGGCGTTCCTCACAGGGTGTGGCTATGGGAGGAGTTTTGGTGTTCCTCACATGGTGTGGCTGTGGGAGGAGTTTTGGTGTTCATCACAGGGTGTGGCTGTGGGAGGAGTTTTGTTTAGAGTACTTGGAAGCCGCTTCTCTTGAAGATGTGAAGCACACTACACTAAGAGTGAGCTCATCAGGCAATGCTTTCTGCAGGAATTCTCAGAGTACTAAATGGAAGACATTGCAGAAGCTGACAAGAACTGGTTCGAGTGATAGTTTGCACTCACCATTATTAGCAAGTTCAGCATGCTCTTCATCATTATCCTCCATTGACCAGTTATCCTTCCCACTAAGTGGCTAGTCCATATTGAGCGGGTGATAAATGTTTCTGCATTACCATGACAAAATGGGGTGAGTATCCACCACCTCCATGGCTAGAGCATGTTGATGAATTATGTCAGAATGAAACTCTCCAGTTCTTTCCTCTGTGTGTGTTCTTACGTTACCCCCGGCTAATCTTAAGCTTCCGGCCAGCTATTAACCATGCAGCCCCTTCTCGCTCGCCTGTGCAGCCATTCCTTTATACCTTTCGGCTGCTTTTAAATCGATCTTTCTCCTCACTATCAACCATTTCCAGTTTGAATGACCTGTTTAATTTAAGGCGGGTGACCCATCCATATTTTTTACGGGTGAACGTACGATGAACACATACGGCATGAGCGGCAATTCATCCACCTCCCCAGTGAGGGCTTGCTTCACTCACCAATGAAACACTGCACAAGAACTCACCACTTGCTTGGGAATGTTGGTGCTGTATTCGAGTGAGAAGTTCTTCCTCGGCAGTGCGATTCTAAATGACACAAAATATACACGTCGAATTTCAAAACTACCCAGGAGGGGGGGAACATTGCTCTTGTATTCTATTGTTCGACTGAGTGCCGCTCCCATTGTCACACCTACCCATGTTCAGCACAGTACTGGTAGAGCTTCTTGCAAGTGGCCTGCAGGAGCCTCAGGCCTCCGAGATAGCTACATGCACACACACACACATACAGCCACAGGAAGAGGAAAGGTCACCTCTTACATGACGCATGTGAGGGATGTGTGCTCCACATGGAAACAACTCATTGTGTAATACATTACTTAGTGAGTCTTCTCTGTACTATTTCTACTAGACAATTGTTCTAGTGCATCTGGTGTGCCATTGAAAGGCTGGCCTGGCACGACCAGCACTCCCTGAGGGCAAAGCAAATGCACGGCTTGGGGGGAGGAGTCACAGGAATTAAACACGTGTGAGGAAATAGACCTGTAACTAGATTATGTCATCCTGGTGACACACACACATATATACCCACCTGCACACACACATGCACACACACATGCACACGCACAAACACACACACACACACACACATGCACAAACACACACACAAGCCACATACAAACACACACATACATGCACCCACCTAAACACACACCCAGGGGGGGGGGGAAGCCCTGGGATATCCCCCTGCCCCCCTCCCCCCCCCAAAAATGATTTCTCCCCCCCCCCCTCAAGAATTTTCACAATAAAAATTTATATTAATGAAATTTCTTATGTAATACATTACACTTAACGGGGAAAAAGAGCAGTACAGAGAAGGGAACGTAGAAGCAATAGCAAATTCAAAGATGATCAACAGTAATAAAATTATAATAATTATGCATGAACAATTAATTTTATTAACAAAATTAATATATAAGCGAAGATATACAATAATGTACAGTGAGTTCAGTAGTACTAAATTAAAGTAAAATGCATCTATTTTTCAATGTCGAGAATTGCATTAAAGTCCACATCGGTCAATGGAGGACTCTCTATACTAATTTTCATTAAATGTTCTAGGTTCGAGTCAGATAGACGACTGCGTAGGCGAGTTTTAATCAACTTCATTTGACTAAAGGAACGCTCTACTATTGCTGTGCCAACAGGAAGTGCCATTGTAATGTTCAATAGCTTCCACGTCTCAGGGAAAATTCCTCCGTACGTATGTGACTTGTTCATCTCATCCAGGATTCCTTGCATGCTAGGAAATATCAACTCTTCTTTACGTTCCATTATTGCCTTTTTCTCCACGAGCAAAGCCTGTCTAAAATCTTCCACTCTGAAAGAAGCTCATCGCCATCAAGCAATGGAGGTGAGGTGTAAGTCGTCCCCGCATACTCAACCTCTGCTTCTTTTCCATAGAACATGGCAAGAATCTTGATTTTCTCGCTGCCGTATGATGGTAAGGATGCTTCAGCGGGTAGTAGGGAGGGACTGAATATGGACATGGCAGTAACAATCTTCACGGCTTATCAGTAAATCGACTCCTAATATTTAGAAGAAGGGAATCGACGTATGGAATTGCAACTAGAGTTCGATACTCGGCTGTGGTTGTGATAGAAGACCAACGGCTTCGTGCAGATCCATGTGTGCCGAGTGTTATATCGTGCTTTTCCTTCAACAGAGATATTTCAGACTCGACTGAACCCAACCACTCACTTCTTTCGTCCTTTAGATGCTCGATTTGATCCGTCATGATTTTCAGAAGTATCGGTGACCTGCTCAAATCGAGTAGCTTTCTTTGCATCGAAACATTCATCCTTGCCAGGATATCCAGAACTTCTGACAGGAACACGATACTAGCAACTCCAGTGTAAGTAGCAAGGAGAGCACCAATACCATATGCTTCAGCATCATCTGATGTCTTATACAGCTGTTGTAGGGTGACGATAAGGGTAGGAAGCTCTCGGTAAATAGCCCGTACACAGCGTTCGTGTGAGAGCCATCTGGTATCACTAGGCTTCACAATCTTAAGCTCAGGTAGCTTGAGGACAGACTGGACTGCTTTGAGAGATTCTGCTTTCTTGGGTGAGTAGAAGAAGAGCTTCCATATATTTCCCATAGTTCCAAACACCTTCTTAGCATCACTGCAGAAAATTTGGATGTGTACTGAGCATTTTGTGGCCCCTCTTTGACATGTTGCTGGAGAAGTTCATCTCCATTTGCAATTTGCAACTGGACCAGGGGATCGAATGTGGTTGTAAGGGGCAGGCGATTTTTGGCAAGAAAATATATCAATCTCAAAAGCTTAAGCACTATGTTTCTGTTCTTTGCTCTCCTTTCTTCAGCCTCCTTAGCAGCTGCTGAACATTGCAGTTGTAGGACACTCTGCTCCTTTCCTTGTTCTGGCATTCGAGCATGGATAACAGCATCTCTGTGCCATTTTGACTGGCTGTGTTCCTTGAGTTGTTCAGTAGCATGATTCCAATCCTGAGTGGTCCATGCACCCCTGGCTGTATAAGGTGCTTTTCCTCGCTTCTGGCAGAGCTTGCAGAACATGCCCTGCTTAGGATCATCGCAGTACACCCAAGGATATTTCTGCTCCCACTCCTTCTTGTAGCTGAGCCTGGCCAAGTAGAGTTTCCTCTTCTGCGCTTTGGAACACACTGATCTACCTACTGATGCTTCGGAATTGGTGGAAGTCAAGGCATCACTAGTCGACGTAGTTGGGACTACATCTTTCGTCGTCCTCATAATCTCTACTAGATCCAGCACGCACTTGCTTTCTGGTTAAAAAGTTCCTGAGGTCCATTTATGTAGGTTTGTATTTCTCTGGGTTGTATTTAGTTGCCGAATGCTACTAGCTGAAGCATTTGCTCTTCATATACAAAATTGTGAAATATTCTGTGTCACAGTTCAATCATGTGTTAATCTAGAATGTTCTGTCCATGTGCTATTATTCTGTGGTTAGCTTTCCTAATTGTTACAATTAGAAAAGCTAACCACAGAATAATAGCACATGGACAGAACATTCTAGATTATGACAGTATTGCATCTTGCCACAAAACTATTCTGTGGCAAGATGCAATTGTGTCATATAGAATGTTCTGTCCATGTATATACATGCTAGTACTTTAACTATAGGCTCAAATTGTCTCGGAATCAATCTGAGAGCATCAAAAAATTCTTTCTGCCAGACCCCCCTACTTGGGCCTTGCTTACGCACGTCCATCACGTAAATGCCAAACATTTTGAGTTCCCCCCCCAAACTGTAAATCCTGTATGAACACCTGCACACATATATATACCCACCTACATATTAACATACACACTCACACACACATGCATACACACCCTCACACTCTCACACACACACACACACACTCTCACTCACACACTCACTCACACACTCAAACGCACCCTTCTTTCCTGCTGATGCCGTACAGGTCTGATAGACTACCAAACTCAGTGGGGTCATTCAGGGGATTCAGGTTCAGTTTCTGAGCAAAGAAGACAAGCATTCACACACACCAAGAAGACACATCACATACTTGGCCACACACAGAGAGCAGCTGCCACTTCGTAGAGATATACACAAGAACATCTTCCAACACCACAAAGCTCAAATAACATTACCAATTTGAGAGACTCCTTGATCATGACGTCTGCCCAGAAGTTGGAGATGGATAGGGAAATGGTCTTGCCATGGAAACCGTCAGATGGGTTGCCAATCAAACCAATCCTACATGAACGTATGTCAAATGCAACAAGAGGAGATCAGAGAAGCCTCCGACAAGCTTCTTCCATGCCTCCCGAGAAACACTTCAATGACATACAGACATGAACCAAAGTTGAGTCATAGCCTGTACGCAGAAGTGTGTCCTGTGCCAACTATCCGGGCTGGGCCAGTTGTGCCGTGGAGAATGCGAGTTTCTATGAACATCCCAAAGTTCAAAGTTGTCACCTAGCTAGGCCTAGCCATGGCCAGTATCGGGCAGGCAAGAGTTTTGAAAACTTTGAGGACCAATGGCTAATCCCGGGGGTTGTCCGCGCAGAACAGGGCATATCTACATAGTGAGCTTATAGAGACTGTACCTGCTACTAATTAGATAATTAATTTTTGCACCATTCTGTCATGGTAGACCTTTAGAATGCACTCCTTTCTCACACCTTTTTCACGTCTTAAACTTGTGTTTTTCTGGCTTGTCACATGACCCACACACCCATGGTCTGGCTTGTCACATGACCCACACACCCACAGTCTGGCTTGTCACATGACCCACACACACACGGTCTGGCTTGTCACATGACCCACACACCCACAGTCTGGCTTGTCACATGACCCACACACCCACGGTCTGGCTTGTCACATGACCCACACACCCACGGTCTGGCTTGTCACATGACCCACACACCCACAGTCTGGCTTGTCACATGACCCACACACCCACGGTTAACTTTTTCCAAGTCCGTCTTTTCATTATCATTCGTTTGGTCTACTCCTCTCCCACCCCGCCCACCGAGCACCCGTACCCGAAGGTCAAGGGACTCTTACAGCATTGCAATATATAGTCCAGCACAGTGTGAGGCTTAAGGCCCACAAGTATCACCATAGCAACCCATTCACGGCACCTGGATGCATGTGCCTTACCTGGCGAAGGTGCGGCAGACGATCGGCTTCTTGTTGATGACAACCTGCGGCTGATTCTCCTGGAACCAACAGATCCACTTCTTGTAGTCGTCGAGTCCAACTTGACCAATCAGCTGAAAGCGAGTGGGCAGCTTCATGCCGTAGACAGTCGTATCGCTCACCAGCCAAGACTATGGGGAGGGAGAGAGGGAGGAGAGGAACTAAAGGTCTACCTCCTGGCCCAGGTCAGAGGCAGTTAACAGCATTTGGATTTCTTTTGAGAGTTAACAAGTGGAATAGTAGTGGGTGGAGTAGTGGGTGGAGTAGTGGGTGGAGTAGTGGGTGGAGTAGTGGGTGGAGTAGGAGATGTAGAGAGAAGTGAGAGCAGTGGGTGGAAGAGGAGATGTAGAGAGAAACAGTGAACAGAGAGATGAGAGACGGCAGGAAATGATTGGACAGAGAGGGGGTGGGAGGTCAGAAACTCGCCTCTCCCCAGACTGAAATTATTATTGGAAGACCAAGGAATAATTATGGACATGCCAAATACCCCCCCCCCCCCCAACTAAAAAATCATGTATTTGAAAAGGTTGGGACTCTGGTGAGGTTTATGGTGAGTGTCCAGAGAGAAGAAGGCTGGACACTCCTCACCAGTCCCAACCTTCTCCTCTCTGAGCATTCAACTCACCAGAGTCCCAACCTCTCTGGGCATTCAACATAAACCTCACCAGTCCCAACCTTCTCTCTGGGCATTCAACATAAACCTCACCAGAGTCCCAATCTTCTCTCTGGGCATTCAACATAAACCTCACCAGAGTCCCAACCTTGTCTCTGGGCATTCAACATAAACCTCACCAGTCCCAACCTTCTCCTCTCTAGACACTCACCATAAACTTCCCCAAAGCTCTGGATTTTTGGTCTAAGTTTTCTTCAGTGTAGGCTGAAATTTTGGGGACTGTTTCTCTCAATAAGCAGTAGAAGACAGGACTGGCAAGGCGAGAGTGGGTGTCTTCCGGACTTGGCTTCTCCAAGAACTTGGTTATTCTAACAGTGGTGGAGATGAAGGGGGGAGGAGGAGGAGGAGGAGGAGGGGGGGAGATGGTGGAGAGGAGAAGAGTGGAAAGAAAGGAGGATTGCAAGAAAGAAGAAAAGGACAAGAAAGAGGAGGAGAGGGTCAAGGAAGGCTCAAGGAAGAAATGGCTGAGCGATGTGCATTATTCATGGACCCAGGGAGAAGGGAGAAAATGCTCATTTCACACAAACACAAACACGATAAAGTATCAGCAGGTCAAAGGTTAATTGGGTAGGGGTGGGGTACAAATCAAATTATAAGCCTACAGAAACCTTCTCAATAATGCTGTATACAATACGATATAGATATACATGTATCAATCATACTTCTTATATAGACATGCATGTATCAATCATACTTCCTTATATAGACATGCATGTATCAATCATACTTCCTTATATAGACATGCATGTATCAATCATACTTCCTTATATAGATATGCATGTATCAATCATACTTCCTTGTGTATATAGATATACATGTATCAATCATACTTCCTTATATAGATATAAATGTATCAATCATACTTCCTTATATAGATATGCATGTATCAATCATACTTCCTTATATAGATATGCATGTATCAATCATACTCCCTTATATAGATATGCATGTATCAATCATACTTCCTTATATAGATATGCATGTATCAATCATACTTCCTTGTGTATATAGATATACATGTATCAATCATACTTACTTATATAGATATGCATGTATCAATCATACTTCCTTATATAGATATGCATGTATCAATCATACTCCCTTATATAGATATGCATGTATCAATCATACTTCCTTATATAGATATACATGTATCAATCATACTTCCTTACATAGATATACATGAATCAATCATACTCCCTTATATAGATATGCATGTATCAATCATACTTCCTTATATAGATATGCATTCAATCACACTTCCTTGAGTGGTTGCCACAGCCACACAATTCAGGTGTCCAAACACTAAACAAGGTTGAACATAAATGGAGACCACACCCAATCTTTTGACCCTATCTGTAATTGCTGGCTTGGACTCGCACATGTGCATAGCCGCACACAAGCTCCTCCCAGTCCTTACCTAGCGCCTAACCAACACGTGCGCAAAAAAGGAGGAGGGTGGAGGGTGAGGGGGAGGGTGAGGGGGGGGGGAGATGAGATTTTATGAAGTGAAAATAGGAGGGCCTGAAAAGTCATAAGCAAAGTTAGCTTGCCCTTATTTTCAAGTGGATCCTTTGCTCTCCATTTCTTCTTTGTCACAGCTGATGTGGAGGTCAGAGAGAGAGAGTCACTAAAGCCTTCAGACTTTTCCCCCCTTGGCAGTACTGGTCATGCAATTTCCAAGTGCTCAGCTGCCATCTCTTCCAGTGAATGTCACCCATCTCCACTGCCATCTGTCGCCATGGAAACCCCCACAGACTTTGAATGAATTCATGACCACCTCTGCCAGACTGTTATGTCTGCGCATGTGAGGTGCACAAACACGAACACTACCTGTTCAGACTTGCAACTACGCAAACATCGTTTGAGGGGAATTACTATAGGAAATATGATGTGCCACACAAATAAAGCCGGCTGTTGTCATAGCAAACAGCTACGTACTTGACTGCTGGTTCTATCCTCTATTTGTTTACAAGCATCGTCTTGACTACGTCTCTTCCTGCTCGTGAGTCAGCGTTTCTTCCATTTCTGGCTACTAGACAAATTTTCAGATGGGAATGTTCACATCCGAACACTTCCCCAAGCTCCGTTCAGTAACATTCCATTCCTACCAGTCACGGTGCACACACACATAACAACCCCTTACCTAATAGGGGGAATCATTTTCCCTGATCAAGGAAAACAGCCGAATTCATGGAGCTCAGAATTACGAACCAGAAATAGCAGTGGCCGTAGCTACAGCTGTGGTTTGCAGCTATATATTGCATTGAAGCTTAGCTGACTTCCTCTAAGCAGTTGTAGGTCTAGGGAGAGGATCTATGTCGAGTATGGAGTTGCCTTTAGGCCCTTGATATTGCATTTTACAAGTCTTGATTATTTATTATTGAATCTTCCCTGCTAGTGGGGCAATATGGGGCAATAAAGTTAAGCGAGGCCAGATCTGAGAAACGTGGTTTGCTATTTAAAGTACCATATCCTTGCACACATTCATGCTATGGTCCTGATTTATACACCAAAATATAGCCAGTGCAGATGCTTTCTGGTGGTAGTTTATCTTTTGGAACTGCAAGTTGGAATGTGAACTGAAATCATTCCTCAAACTAATTCAGTAGCTACTTTCCAGCATCAAGTCTTGAATGGCTCTAACAACTGTGATAGGTGGAGCTATACAAACACTACAGATTGAAGCTAAAATATTTTTTATATATTTTTTAAAGTGGTTCATGTGCAGGGGGTCTAAGTTCAGGGGGTCTAAATTTAGTATTATTAAGTACAAACACAACACTAAGAAAACCTTGTGGTTACTACTTTGCAGCTGCATAGATTCTGCACACTTCACTCTATGAACTTGATATATAGCTCAAATGATTGATCTCTCTGTGTGCTCTATTTTGATGTTAAAAAAGATGCATAGGTTTAACTATGCTCAAGTTACATGCAGCCAAAATGGGGATACCCAAAACTGTTCTCTTTGGCTAGAGGAAGCCCTCCTCCATAAAACGAGCGTGTTCATTAGGCGCTGAAACGTGATGAATTAGCAAGCGCAGGCGTGAAAAAAATTGAAGGAGAAAAAATTCACACCCACGCTTGGCAAATTGTCACATCTTAGAGCTAATGAAGCCAATCGTTTTGTCTAGTAGGGCTTCCTCTAGCCACAGATAACAATGGCTAGCACTTTCCAATCAGGAACAACAACATTAGTCAGTTCAGGCACTCGGGTTTTGAAGTACCCCCACTTTGGCTGCATCTAACTTTAGCATAGTTATAGCTATGCAGCTTTTTTAATATCAAAAGAGAGCACACAGAGAGATCTATCTTTTGAGCTAATATCAAGTTCATACAGTAAAGTGTGCAGAATCTATGGAGCTCCAAAGTTGTAACCACAGGGTTATGAAACCACATTTCTCAGATATGGTCTCGCCCTTATGGACCCTCCAGCATTCAGAGGGTTAAAACATCGGTATGCATGTTGAAGAAAGAGATGGCAGATTCAGCCTCCCCAAGAACCAAGAAGATGTGCATCAACAGAGGAGTGGAGGAACGAATGTGCCAAGCAGTTCTTGAAGGTAAATCATATTCTGTAGCTTTTGCATTCATTTTTTTTGCACTTCTTTTCATGAGGATAATTTTGAAACAGAAATTTTTCTCTGGGTTAATGATGAAACGGAATTATGTAAAACCCGAAACGGAAAAGGGCATATTTTTTTTTGGAATGGAAAATGGTCCCTCGGTACCTATAGAAGAAATTGACTTCGTCTAGCCATGGGCATTGCTTGCTAAGCTGCCGAGGCAGCCATTTTCTTGCTAACTGATGCTATAAGCACCGTGAACAACCAGCTTTCGAGGTAGATGACTTGACAAGTATTTTAGTGGTAATCGGAATACCTTCCAGGAACTGGGTCCACCTCCACTATGCCTCGGGAACAGGTACTTTCCTCACTCATGAGTTCGTAATAAATGGCCAAGTTCCCACGCTGGAGAGAAGACAATTTATACATACAACACCTTCACACAGTACACATGCACACTCCATACTCAACACCTGTGGATGTGCTAATCACCTTGACTACCATATTTCCTACTTGTTATGGCCAAGCTCAAGGGTAGGACCTTACTAAATAGTATACAGTTCTTCCTTATTGCGTAATGTGATATATTTGTGTGTACATATGCGTATATGTATGTATGTATCTCTGTATGTGTGTGTGTGTGTTGGTCTGTATGGATGTATGTGTGTGTGCAGGCATGCACGTATGCATGTGTCTGCATGTATGTGTCTATGCATGCATGCAAGTGTGTCTGTCAGTGAGTGCATGCATGTGCGTACTGCATGCATGTGTGTATGTGTGTGTCTGTGTGTGTGTATGTGTGCATGCATGCATGCATGTGTCTGTGCATGTCTGCATGTGTGTGTCTGTGCATGCATGCAAGTGTGTCTGTCAGTGAGTGCATGCATGTGCATACTGCATGCATGTGTGTGTGTATGTGCGTGTGTGTTGCAGTATTGATAATGCATGTCCGGCACTGCCACACCCTTTCCTGGAACATCCTTGAAGACTATCCTGGAGTGTGGCTACACAACATGGGTTCTGGCCAGCACCAGGGCTAGGCCTATCCTAGGACTAGGGCCTAGAGCTCAAGGCATTCTAAGGCCAGGGCTAGGGACATCCCTGGAAAGCCCCAAACATGACCAAGGAGAGGAGAGCCTGTGGCAATACTATTGAACAGCACATCTATTATATATATCCCTTTATCATAACTAAGATGTGTTTGTTGTCGTTGTTGTTGTTGTAGTTAGAGGCTAACTTTCAGCTTGAAAAAGTCAATGACTTGTCCAATGTCAAAGTTGTGGCTGAACAACATATCCCCCGCCACCTAATGAAACAAACAAACAACAAGCGACATCATCAGTTAAAAGTTGTGGCTGAGCAACATATCCCCTGCCACCTAATGAAACAAAACAAGTGACATCATCGAGTGTGCACTATTAAAAGTTGTGGTTGAACAACATATCCCCTACCACCTAATAAAACAAACAAGTGACATCATCAAGCGTGCACTATTAAAAGTTATGGTAGAACAACATATTCCCCACCACCTAATGTAACAAACAACAAGTGACATCATTGAGTGTGCACTATTAAAGTTTCATGCTATTTATTTCAAAGCTGCATAGACTAATCAACTGCCAATACTCCACTGGAGATCCCAAATAGTGCACTCCACAAACAGATATAAATTTTGTAAGCTATTTAATATATTTCCCTATTTATATGTAACAGGAGATGTGTCTTACCACCATGATGTCATCCTTAATGTTCCGACTACATATGGCCAGGTCCACATCAGCAATGCCCCCAAGGCTAAAAGTCATGAATGTGGTTATAATACAAGCAATCCTACACCAACTTCTAATAAAATAATAATGATGATGATGATGATGATGATGATGATGATGATGATGATGATGATGATGATGATGATGATGATGATGTGATGATGATGATGATGAAATAATAATAATAATAATAATAATAATAATAATAATAATAATAATAATAATAATAATAATAATAATAATAATAATAATAATAGTAGTAGTAGTAGTAGTAGTAGTAGTAGTAGTAGTAATAATAATAATAATAATAATAATAATAATAATAATAATAATAATAATAATAATAATAATAATAATAATAATAATAATAATAATAATAATAATAATAATAATAATAATAATAATAATAATAATAATAATAATAATAATAATAATTATTATTATTATTATTATTATGAATACATGCATATAGAATACATGCATATTGCATAAATTTAATTTAAGAAATAATGATTGTCAGGTACTGAGCTGCTGCAGCAGTGTTTCCTCATTGGATTGCAACTGCAATTCTTTGCAGCAGGAAATGGTAGTCGCCAGACTCAGTTTTGAGGCGTGCACCTAGCTCTTGGAGAAAACTCTTTGCCTCAGACCCAAATACTCCAGAGGTCTCGATACCAATAGGTACAAAATAATGAGTAGCCTCTCTATATTTGCATACTTCCCCTTCTTCAGAAACTCGGCCCTATCAGCAATGCACCCTGGACCATCAGGTAACATAGTGGAATAATAATAATAATAATAATTGAGAATAATAATTATAATAATTATTATTATTATAATAACAACAGCAATAACAACAAGTAGTAGTAGTAGTAGTAGTAGTAGTAGTAGCAGTAGCAGTAGCAGTAGTAATAATAATAATAATCTGTCAAAATGGAAAAACGAAGTTCAACTTGCAATTTAGAGAAGACAGTTATATGAAAGTGGCCACAAAAACCACAGCCTTCCATACATTTAAAAGCTTCCCCGAAACATTTCATAATGAGGGAAGAGGAGAAGAGAGGAGGAGGAGGAGGAGGAGGAGAGGAGGAGGAGGAGGAGGAGGAAGAGGAGGAGGGAGAGGAGGAGAGGAGGAGGAGGAGGAGGAGAGGAGGAGGGTGGTGGTGGAAGAGAAGGGGAGTGGAAGAGGAAGAGGAGAAGAAGAAGAGAAGGGAAGAAAGAGAATGGGAGAAAGAAGAGGAAGAGAAGGGGAGGAGGAAGAAAAGAGAAGAATAGAGCAGAGAAAGGAGCTCCACTTTCACGCAGACAAGTCCCACCACACCCTAACTGTTGTACTGCATTGCTCTAGAGAGAGACCGACCTGTTCTCATAGGTGGTGGATCCATCATTGATGATGTTCTCCAGAGGAAACCCCTTGGCACTGGCCCAGCGCTCGTAGTACTTGAACCTGTTAGTGAAGGCACATCAGGCTAATCGTGCACTCATGTGCATATACACAGACATATATCTACACATATACATGCACACATATACATGCATACATGGACTGGACAAAAAATGCCAGAATCTCAGCTATCATGTGATGTTCAGGGGGGGGGGCATAAAGTGTTGGCTTGCATCAAGGACCCCTTGCCGTCCTTGCATTGCATATTCATAGTTTACTGCACCACTTCATGCCGGATGCAGCATCTTAAAGCGAACCAGTCCAAGTTTTAAAGTATCTCTCATGGATAACACAAAACTGTAACACCTATTGTCTGCTGCTCTTACTTGTCGGCATTGGTGACCAGGTAGACCGTAGAAAACTGCTGCCGACTAGAGGAGGCGAGAAATAGCACATACAAATCAAGAGAACTGATGGCTTGGCTTCAAAACTCACCAATTTACCATACATCATTGCTTGGGAAGAGGGAGGAGGGTGGGAGATGGGAAGAGGGTGGGAGGAGGACAGAGAGTGAGGAGGGAAGAGTGGAAGTGGAGAGGGGAAGGGGTGGGGGGTGGAAGTGGAGAGGTAAGGAGAAGAGTGAAATGCACTTGGTCTGGGCACAAAGAGCTGCAGCCATTAATACCATTGGCTGGGGGGGAACAACTAAGTTGGCATGGGACTCACAATAAAAAGTGCCTACTAGACTTCTAGCTAGTATCATAATTTCTTCTTAGCTCAACCTAGCTTGTGGCTAGCATAAGCACACACATACATATACACACATACCTCTTCAAGGCGTTCCACCAGTAATCAAGGATCGTGTCTCCGTTGTCCGGTCGGGCTGGCAGCAGAGCCTTAGGGATGCCTACCAGGTGTCTGTAGGCATCCGAGTTATCCTCCTGTATGCAGAACCCAGAACAAGAAGGGCAGACCCAATTAATGGGTGGGTGTGGCATGGGTTGGTGTGGCATATTATTGACAGGCCCTCCTCCGTTTCTACGACCTATGCCCCAAGCCTTTGCTGATTACAGCAGGGATGTGACCCTGTGTAGACCACATGTACCCAGCGCTGCATGAGCTTCTAGAAGTTACCGCATGCTAGCACTGGACCTAGTGGAATCTTGCAAAGTACTCAGCTAAAAATCAAGTGAGGTATGTCTGACCTTGGCAAATTGTATCTCCCTAAGTTGGGGCGATTGCAGGGTTTCCTGCTCAGCTTCTGCCTAGACTTGCAGTAAAGATTACAGCTACTGCATGATTGCCATATCTCTGCACCAACAGACAACTGCATCTCCACTCTCACCAGCATGTTGCGTGGTGGCTCACTAGACAAACCACTACCTTTATACCAGTGCAAGTTCTAAAGCTTATCCTGGTTAAAAGAGGGGGGGGGAGGGGGGGGGGGGAAATTGAACTATTCAGCCATCATGGCATTATGGCAGTGAAATGCCATAGATGTTTCCAAGGTGCTCTCACAAGGTGCTCTCAGCAGCCATAAAAAAACCCATAACATTAGCACATCATATCATATATACAGATAGATATTCTACCTACCTATATAATTAATGTAATAGATATATATTATATAAGGACAGATTCCCGCCTGCACAACTAATGGCGGGGGGGGGGGGGGGGGGGGGGGAATAGCCATTGTTCGACGAAGACCAAAATATTTCAGTTGAAACGTTGGCTTCTAAAACCAAAAAGATGAGAAACTTTAAAATAAATGGCTGTTGTTGCTTTTGTCATGTATTTCTAACATCTTAATTGAAAAAGAAGGCTTGAAGAGCCTCCCAATGCTGTGTTCTATTTGGCCAAGACACCTCTCAGGGCAGTAGGACTTCATGGCTCTCAGTAGGACTTCATGCTCTCAGTAGGGCTTCATGCTGTGTGGCATTAAATTTACTAGGCTACTTTGTTTAATGTCCACAAGAAGCTTCTTTGCAAACATTCAGTATTTTATTTCTGATCTCTAGCATGGGCTGAAAAAACAAGAGACAAACCACTCAGCTCAGCTCAGCTATTCTGAAATAATAATATTATATACTAGTTGTAACCAAAAATAGGTAAGAGGGGCGTTAGTCTTTCTACCAGCAGAGCTAAAGGGAATTGCCTATGCATACCTGGATCTCTCTCTCCAGCCGCACACCATGGCCAGCCACGAGTATGATACAAATCATGACTTGCTGCTATCCAAACGCTCCAAGTCTGAGATCAAAGCTAGAGATCAAAGAGAGCGTGGGCTCAACCATTTAGTTATTCAATAAAAGTACGCTAAGGCGAGAAGAGGGCGGGGTTAGTCAAGCGGGCGCTGGCAATTGACATGACGAGATGAACACAGGATGGGCTCCTTGGGTGATTAGCTAGAACTAAATTTGTGCAAATATGATACTGTTTCTTACATAATTGTTGAGCCTGTTAAGGCCACCACATACACAGCACATTGTGACTGAAATAAAACAACTATCACTAATTACACTAGTCTAAAATATATTTGCTACTGACAAGAACTAAGAGTGTCAGCTGCTCAAAGAGGGGGGAGGGGAGGGGAGGGGACCAAAGCTGTGCCATACAACAATTCCTTCCTCCTCTGCCACGACTTCCCTACCCAATACATGACACTCGTCCACCTCCTCCATCACTGCATCACTTACTCTCTCCACACCTTTACCCAACAGCAATACCACCTTTCCATCCTTACCCATTCTTCTGTATTCCTCCAACCACTGTCTGCTCCTACAATACTGTGTATCTTATCCACCAGTAACGTCTCAAATTCCTGACCACATCACAACATCTCCCCCTGCTCCACTATCATACATTACAGGGGCGTAGGAAGATGTTTTACATTGGGGGGGCACCAAATTTTCCTGTATATATTACTCGATGAATACACACCAAAAATCTTATTAATGTTTTCCAAAATAGTTACATCTACGTTGGTTAATGCATACAAATTCTTTAGCTATAAAGGATAGGTCCAATTCATCAGTTTTGTCCTGGTGAACATACAACATGAATAGATTGTTCAACCTAGATTGACTCATGGTGCTTTGTAGATAAGTTTTGAGCCTACGTAATGAGGAAAAGGATCGCTCAGCCGTTGCAGTTGTTACTGGAAACGTGAAGTATATTTTCAGAACGATGTCAACTTCGCTAAGCATTCTCTTATATATGTTACTCTGATTCATGCCTGCAGCAATTGACCTTACACTTGTTACCGACAACATTGGAGCATGTTGAAATGCATTCTTTACCATGTCAGCTACCATTGGCAACTGGGAAACGAATCAATCTCTGCAAATGTCTTTTTCGAGATACTGCAATAGAGACTCGTCTGGCTGTAAAGTCTTTCCATTAGCTACATTAGCACATTCTTGATCACTGTCATTATGGGAACATCTTGTGCTTGATTACGGAGATTGGTGAGGATCAGAAGGATCTATATTCAAGAGTATTCTGTGGTTAGCTAGTTAACTACTAGCTTACCACCAGTAGAGCCAGAACTATGATCCTTGCTTTTTTAAGCAAAGAAAGTTGAAATCTTAGCTTGGGTCATAGCTTTCAAGATGGGTTCCAAATTGAGCACATGGCATGCCTGATAGGGTAAAGTAGTACCATAGCTTATTATCACACTAGATGGTTTGTGGTAGTGGTTGATCTCATTAATGATTGTGGTTCATATGAACTCACTTCATGCACTCTCCTGATATCATTCCTTGTTGATTGCTAGTATAGTTCTAATGAGTGTTGAGACTGAGTATATCTGCACACTAGCTATTAAGATTTTATTGATATTTTATGATTGAATGACTAACTGAAATCTACTATATAGCTACAATGACAAAGTGTCTTGAATTGACCAGATAGCATAGCTAACCACATTTTGCATTAATGAGAACCAATTTAGATTACCTGAAATTATGGGGGGGCTCCAGCCCGAGCCCCCCCCCCCCCCCCCCCTTCCTACGCCACTGCATTATGCATCTCCCGTTGCACATCTCTTCTTATCCTCTAACAACCCAGCTGATGCAGTTCTCAGTCTAAACAACTTCATGACTCTGCATGGACCTCACATACACATCTCCACCCCTGCACCATTTTTTACCTTGTAGAACTTCAGTGTACTCTTACTGTGGACTTCCTCCTCCCAATCCTTCTCATTTCTCACCTTCATATTTTCCTTTCACTTACGTACTGACCCAACCTCATTGTCTAGTTCATATTTCCACCTCAAGATGTCATCCTCTCTCACCATCTGATTCCACCATCCTCACATATACACAATTACTTTCCACCAATCTGCTCTCTTCCAACACCCTCCATCTCTTTCCAAACAAAACCTTCATCTCTTCCCTCCTCTCCTCCAGCTTCCTCCAACTCATATCCCCCTTGCTACTCATGCTACTGTATTACTTGCCCCACGTAATCTTCTACCCACTCTCATCTGTGCCAACTCCAACTTCTTTCAAGCATTATGTCCTCCTGTCCACCACACTTCAGCTACATACTCCATGCTAGGTCTCACTAGAATCCCCCACACCATTCTTCCTCTGTCTACTTCTGCCTGCCCATTCACTCCCATGCCACCTTCCCAACTCACTCTTCTGCCTTCTTTGCCATCTTCTCTAACTGAACAAATACCCTATCAAATCAAAACTCCCAAGTAGCTACTTGAACTCTTCTACCTCTTCCACTATCCCCTCACCAATCCTCCAACTCACTCCTGCTTCCTTCTTCTCTGCTACCATCTACCTCAGTTCTCTTCAGCTCCTCTCATTCCCATCAAATAGATGTTGGAGACAAAGGGCATCCCCATTTTCCACAGTAAACCATCTTAACTTCTATCCCTGCAATACCATTGTTGTCTCCACCCCACTGTACTAGACCTTCACATACCCTCACAAACTTCTCTTCCCCTCCATATTGTCTCAACTTGTGCCAGTCCTTCCCTCCACACACTGTCATATGCCTTGCTTATCTCCAGGAAGGCCAGATATGAATTATTATTCTCCCTCTTCCTCATTTCACAAATACCTTTCAATACCAACCACTGGTCCGAACACCTTCTCTAACTCCTAAACCCTCTCTGCACTTTTGTCAAAATCTTATCCTCTGCAAACCCTACCAACCTCCTCACCAATATTCTCACAAACATCTTCACCACACTACAGCCCTCATCACTATCCTTGAGGTACAAGCAATCTACTCTTCCAGTCCACTGGGCAACACTCATTTCTCATCACCTCATTCATCGCCTGCACCATCACCTCTCAACATTCTACCTCCGTGTCCATACATCAGAATCTCATTCAACATTCCTTCATGGCCTGGTGCCTTTTTTCTCTTCAAACACTTCATTACCTCTACTACTTTTCCCAAACTTACTTCCTCACACATACCCAACCCATGCCCACTCACATCTCCTACCTCTGCTTCTGGTGTTATTGGCATCCTCTTTTTCCCTCCCCAGCTCTTCCCAGTGTTTTGCCATCACCTCCAACAACTAGTCCACCATCCTTCCCTCATTCCTTTAATCCTTCTCTCCTTCCTCTCAAATCATTCCAAAACAGCTTACAACTAGTCCCACCTGCTCTCTAATATTCCTTACAGTGCTCTTTCTCAATTTCTTCTTCTCTTTCCTGAGTCTTTTTACTTCCTTTCTTGCTTTTCTCTTGTCATCCATTGTTGCCTCAATGTAGCTTCCCCCTCGGTCTTTTCTTCATGGCTTCCCTCGACCTCCTACATTTCTTCTACACTTTCCATATCCTCTGACCACCATCCCTGGTGGAAAAGCAGGGCCAGAGAATGTGGTCAGGCTGGTCAGGCCATGGCCAATATTTATGGTAAAATGAGGGTGTATCTGGGTTCTCATGGGTTGTGTTATGCCCTAATAAGTCTTTTATAATTTTATACTGTGCTGGATTTCAGTTGTTGGATATTCAATTGCAGTGTTGTGACGGGCCACTCCAGTCTTTTGCCAACGAGGTTAATTTTTGCCACTCTGTAAAGGTTACCTAACGATGTCAAACAGCAAAAGTGTACAAGATCACCTGACCAGATTATCATACCATCAGCTGTTCGGCAGTGCAGTGAGTTGTCTTCCGCTATGGCAAGCTGTAGTTTTGGTAGTTTTAGTTTTCATCCTCCAGAAATTTCTGCCACTTCACATCAGCCAACTTGGCCCAGCACTCCTTTGGAAAGAAAAGTGTTGTTTTGTGGTCATTTCAAGCATCTTGGTTTCAACAGAAGCCTTTTTATTGTGATGCAGCTAAAGCTATTGCCATACTTGTGTGATGAGTTTCAAGCGGAACAGAAAAGGACCTGAAAAGCAGACCCTTCATTTGTACTTATTCATTGGTAATGTAGTTATTGCTGTGCACCTTGTGCCCAGGCCTACAAACTGTTAGCTAATAGATATTTCAGGTATTCAAGGGTTATTCGAACTGGGTTGCTGTTCTGTAAATGAAACTAGTGGCTGCCATCTTGAGAATTGGTACTGTGTTTCCAACCTTTTTTAAGCACATTGGTGCATAACTTTCTCAGCAGTTTTGCATGTGAGATGGAGGATAATGGGTAGATGTTAATGAAGATTTTGTCTCACATCAGGGTATTAGCTAAGCAAAGGCTAGCACTTCGAGGTGATCTGAAAATAATAGCAATTTTGTTCAGTTTCTTAAGTGTGACAGTGATGCATTAACCATGAACCAGTTTCAGAGGAAGATCAATAAATATACATATGATATTCAAAATGAAATTTTGAAGATTCTTGCTCTACATATATATACTTCGAAACATTGTTAGCAATCACCAAAAATCACCCTTTTGGGCCTCATGATCGATGAAATGACTGATCGTGAGCAAGTCACCATTGGAGTTGGTGAAGATTTTGAAGTGAATGAGGATTTCATTGGGTGCTGAATATCTTCAAGGACTGTTTGATAAAAAGCTGAACTTGCCAATCAGTAAACTTCATGGTCAATAATATGATGGCTGCAGCACGATGAGTGGCTATGATGGTTGCAGCACAATGAGTGACTATGATGGCTGCAGCACGATGAGTGGCTATGACGGCTGTAGCACGATGAGTGGCTATGATGGCTGCAGCATGATGAGTGGCTATGATGGTTTGTTATGCCACAGCCCTTGTTAATTGTAGTAACTGGCCTGAAGGGCAGTAACCTAACCTACTAGTGAAAGACTCCATGGATATTACACATGAGCTGATTAAGTTTCTAAATGTAATGCTATCTTCTGTGTCCATAAAGCTAAAAATGATAAGCTGTCTGGCTCTCCTTCACCTGGTTTAAGACTTACTTGGTGGACTGTCTGTGCCAACTCTCTCTTACATATTCTATTGGGAAGAAATATTACTAACAGAGGCCAAAGCAAGAATTCAAGGTTTAAGAGCACAAATAATGACTTTCTCCTTGGTACTGTCTTGGATGACATGGTTCTTAGACCTACTGATATTCTCAGCCAAACTTTGCAAGGTCCAGAAAACCTTCAGCAGCAGATGGCCAAGAAGAAGCTAGCATAGTTACTTGCACACTTGAGAAGCTACAAGATGACATGTCTTATGATCTAAACTTGCTGAAGACTATGAAACTGAAGAACCTCACTTGCCTCATCAGTGCCAAGACACCTAGAAGGTATGATGATACCAAAGGGGATTTTCACAATGTTGTAAAATCATACTCGTCAACAATGTTAGTGAATTCAGAAGGCTGAATATGGTGAAAGAATCACAACATTACGATTTCTGATATCAAGGCATTCTTTTCAGACATGACAGCAGCTATAAAAATTGTCAATTGTGTCGACTTTTCAAATTTATTTTGATCATGCCAGCCATGAATTCTACATCAGAAAAGTCAGTTAGTAACCTTCCCAGTGTAAAATGTTATTTACAAAACACCAAGCATCAACTGAGATTAAATAATCGCAGATGTCCATAAGGAGTTAACGGACAAAATTGAACTGAAAGATGCTGCAATGGAATTTATAGGTGATTCAGAACACAAGCTAAAGATTTTTGGAACACTAAAGAAGTATATAATTAAGTTCTGTAAACTAAATTAATACGCCCACTCTGTGCTTCATTTAGTTAGTGGGTGTGTCACTGGTGTGCATGGAACACTATAGCAGTAACTAAACTCTGTAAACTAAATTAATACACCCACTCTGTCTTTCATTTAGTTAGTGGGTGTGCCACTGGTGTGCATGGAACACTATAGTAAGTAACTAAACTCTGTCAACTAAATTAATACGCCTTCATTTAGTTAGTGGGTGTGTCACTTGTGTGCATGGAACACTATAGCAGTAACTAAACTCTGTAAACTAAATTAATACACCCACTCTGTGCTTCATTTAGTTAGTGGGTGTGTCACTGGTGTGCATGGAACACTTTAGCAGTAACTAAACTCCGTAAACTAAATTAATACACCCATTCTGTCTTTCATTTATTTAGTGGGTGTGTCACTGGTGTGCATGAGTTAATCTTGTCTTAACATGTACACCACGCTACGTGTGTACATCATAGCCTGACCAATCAGATTTTTATTGCTCTGGCTTGAAAGATGTTGGCGTGGGGCACTTATGTATGCAGATGACGTTCTTTTGGCAGACTTGGGGGTGGAGTTCACGCTATATTGGCTGTGATACAACAGGCATATGTGTTAAGGTGGAAGATGACGTTTTATAGAAAGAAGAGCAAGGTCATGGTAGTAGAAAAGAGGGAAGCAGGAGTTAGTTTGGAGGATTAGTGAGGAGATAGTGGAAGAGGTAGAAACGTCAAGTACTTGGGATTGTGGTTTGATAGGAGGCTAAGGAGTAATGTTCAGTTAGAGAAGATGGCGACCAGTAGAAGAATGGGTTGGGAAGGACATGGATGAGCAGAGGGAACGAGCAGGTAGAAGTAGACAGGATCAGAGTATGCATCAGAAGTGTGGTGGGGACAGGAGGATGTAATGTGTGCCAGAAGTTGGAGTCAATACAGATGAGAGTGGGTAGGAGGTTGTTGGGGGAGGAGTGGCAATATGGAGAGATATGGGGTTGAAGAGAGCCTCTAGAGGGCAGAAGGAGAAAGATGAAATTTTTGTTTGAGAAGAGATTGGATGGTTTAGAAGAGAAGAGTATGTGATCTTGAGGAGGAAGTATGAGCTAGACAATGAGGTTGGGTCAGTGCAAATGTGGAAAGAAAAGATGAAGGTGAGAAACGAGAAAGATTGGGAGGAGGAAGTCAACAGTACAAGTATGCAGAAGTTCTACAAATTGGCACAAAAAAATGGTGTAGGAATGCAGAGTATGTGAAGTCCATGCAGAGTGTCAGAGTTGTTGGGTTGCTGAGAACTAAGTCAGCTGGGTTTTTAGAGGATAAGAACAGATGTGAAATAATTAGGGATGAGAGATGCCTAATGTGTGATAGTGAAGCAGGGGACATTTCTTGGTGATTTGTGAGGGATTTGAGAAGGATCGGCTGCTACTGGTAGATATGACTACGCAAAATTTTAGGGGCTGGAGAGTGCTGGACGAATATGGAAGAGCTGGTAAGGATTGAAGGTGGCATTGCTGGGTAAGGGTGGGGAGGAGTAAGTGATGCAGTAAAGGAGGTGGGTGTGTGTTATGTTGGGTAGAGGAGAAAGGAACTGTTGTATGGCGAGCTCATGGATGAACTGTGGTCCCATTCCTCCTCTTCAAACAGCTGACACTCTTAGCTCTTATGCAATTCTTCTTATTTTATCAGCAGCATACATATATTAGTCTTTTTTTCCCGGTCACAAAGTACCGAGTATGTGGTGGCCTTAACAGGCTCAACTATAAAGGTGGTATAAAGAATAGCATTTAGTTCTGGAGTAACCTGAGCAATCTCTTGTAGGCTGTTTTGACTATAAATAAGACAAAAATGTCCACAAACATTTGTAGACCCTCTACCTATTAATAATAATAATAGCATCTCATTATTCCTGATGAAGACTAGGGCATCTAGTCGAAACTTTGAGTGAATAACAATTTGAAGTTGATTATTGAGAAGGTGATTTAAATGTTATTATGTCAACTGAGAATTCATTGAGAATAATAATGAAGACCAGACTAGAGTCAGTACACCGGTAGTAGACTATAATATATACAAGTGGATATGAGTCAACTATTACATAGTTGTTGACATATCACGGTGCATATAGAACTAATATCAGTCATCGATGAGTGAACTGGGCTTTTGAACAACTAAAAGATAAGCCGGGAAAGATATGACCTCATTCCTTAAAGCAGTGGTTTCCAAACGTTTTGGAACCATTACCTATCCTCCTTGTTCCATTACCCATACCTGTGAAATAAAAAATAAAACGTGTTTTATTTTATGAATTTTTATTTTGTATTAGTAGTTAGTTAGTAAGTTAGTTGGTCATTGCCAAACAAATTTTATGGCTGTACTTGCATTTTGCAAGTCAAGTATTCAATGCGCAGTTTTGTAGAACTGAGAGCAGATCCTGCATTATTTGACCGGTTCCGTTTCTTGTTTATCATTCCCATATTCATGGAAAAGCGTTGCTCACATCAGTAAGTGGTCAAAAAGGAAGTCAGGATCTTTAGAGCCATCCCACCAAGTTTTGTGTGTCATTTAGCCAGGCTATCTGGAAGGTTTCCAGGTCCTTGTTCTGGAATTCCAGCTTCCAAAGCCTCATTCACTCTCAGAGTTAACCACTCCTATTTTGCTGGAAAGTCATCTTCATCTACCTGATCCTCATCGGCCACAATAGGCTGCTGGCACTACTGAAGGCAAGAGGTGTCCAGATCAGGGAAGTATTCCTCCGTCTTTCCAATTCGTCCAAGTGGACCTGGATGTCTGCTTTCAAAATTTCTAGGATATCTTGACCATCCTCGCTCTTATCAACAAATTTGTCAAGTGTGGAAAACTGTGCCGCTATGCCCTTTGCAACTCTCTTGCTCCACAACTTTAGCTTTCCGATAAATGCCTTGTTTTGTGTCGATGATTGTCACATTCCTTCCTTTGTTAACATGTCGCCCAAATACCGCATATGGAAAAGCCATTCATGGTCAGAAAAGTGGTCTGCCAAGTCTGATCCTTTTTGCTGCAAAAATAGTTGCACTGCCTCTCGAAGCTCAATCATGTAATCCACAACCTTGTCTTGAGACAGCCACCTTACTTTGGTGTGGTACAGCAGCACTTCATCTTGCCCAATACACC
Source organism: Cladorhizidae sp. MBARI D1340-BT2 (assembly GCA_028752905.1). Taxonomy (NCBI): domain Eukaryota; kingdom Metazoa; phylum Porifera; class Demospongiae; order Poecilosclerida; family Cladorhizidae; species Cladorhizidae sp. MBARI D1340-BT2. Next base: position 11,727,805 of record JAQNBH010000006.1, read on the forward strand.
TAACACAGGGCTACCTAGTGATCTGCCTACTTCTGAGCTTGTCAAATGCAAATGGCAAAGCTGCATAGATAATAGACTTGCCATATCCAACTGGCAGATCCTTTCCTAGGCATTGGTTCCCAACCTGGGGGTAAATTACCCACTGGGGGTAATAACAATATTTTGGGGGTAATGTAGCAATGTTGACCGACGGATTTTTTTCTTTTGTTATTTGTGTTTTGTGCTTGACTTACAAAAGTAAATAATATTAAGAATATCATTACATCAGTCATTACACTGATCTAAGTTTAAAATAACTGCTTAGCCTTTAATGAATAGGTGATGTCATTCTGTATGTGTGTGTGAGCAAATTAGCATAAATAGTCATATAAACGAAGTTGGTGACTTCATTTTCATTCCGATGATGAACTCCTATACATGTGCTTGGAAACAAATGGAAAGTTCTCTGTTGTTCCCACTCACCTGCTTAGCGGTCCCATTCCCATACACCATGACATACACAGCGTGCACTAAACACACTATGTTGATGTGTTGCTTTCAACAACTGTGTTGCTAGGAGACAGATCAATGGTTTGTGATCTTCAGGTTGTTGAGCAAGGTCAGAGTCAAGTGTGGAGATGTGGGTAGCTCAAGCATAACACTGTCTTCCAGCTAAAAAAATTCACTGCCTCAATCATATCCTTCAGAATGGAATTGTGAGTCAGAATTTATATCTTTGATCTCAGACGTGATTTTATTGGCTGTCTGATAAATGAAAGACTGAATGTAGTAGGCAAGTTGACTAAATAGGAGGCCATTGAAGGATTACTAGTTTGAGTTAGTTGCTTGAGAGACCTCTTTTGAGAAGGAGTGTGAATTTGGTAAGAATGAGTATTGGATTTGTAAGCAACCATAACCTCCAATTTCAAGGATCACATGTTAATACCAACAAATATAAAGGAAAACAAAAGATGTATGGATCAGGGTAAGTAGATGGACCCAACTCATAGGATTATGAGGCACTTGTGTGAAAAAAAGTGAAATATTGACATACCCACTAGCTGGCTTCCAGAGTGAGGCTAGGCACCTATCAACTAGGCAGTCTGCACGCACCGAGTACCTGGTCTCTGTCTACTTCACTTGATCCTGAGGCACACCAGTGTGTATTTGGTATCTACTAATCTGATGATACAGCAGGTATATATATATATACACATTATATTCAACAGTGTGAAGCACGACATTTGTACGATAGGAAACTTTACAAGTGTTTGACAGAAGACTCAGACTAGACCTAGGCTCCGCACGAAACCTACTTTCACATGCTTGCACTTGACTAGCATTTGCTTTCTTTAATGTATATGTAGAATATTTTAGGGACATCAACCAGCAAACAAGCGATCACCACCTATCAACACACATTCATAACACCTACCCACAAGCAACATAAACATATTCATACACACAGCCACTATTTATTCCCAGCCCATCATATGTCCATGAGAAGATAACCAAATCACTATACTGGAGGGGGCTCTGGGCCTGTCACACCCCGTACCCTTCCAACAGGAATTTTGAAGATACCAACCAGTAGCTGATTTAGAAAATGTCATATGAACTTTTTTAAAGTGTGATCGAATGGTGGCGAGATGTTTGGGCTACTAAGAGCTTAAGGCCAGTATGGCCCATTTTTTTCTTCAAAAAACTCGCACCTCTTTCAAGGGCCATAACTCCTGAACTACACCCCCTATGCCAGTGATTTTATGCTCAAAAGATAGATCTCTCTTAGTGCTTCAAAACAACAATAAAAAAGTGAGGATAGGGTCTGTATACAGTGTGTGATATGCAGAAAAGCTGGGGAAAGTGAGAAAAATCAACCTTAAAACCCTACAAAGCCTAGCTCAAAAAATAAAACAGCTATGGCTTCCAAAACTCTTGGTAATATTGCTTAGACACTAATGAGTGATTTGATAGAATTAAATAGTGCTTCCTGAGTGCACTACCAGCTGTACAATTGGCTGCGTGCCAGCGCTTTTAATTGCCACTAAGGACAGTTGTGAATAAACTTATAACTTGGAAGTGCTTATAGCTACTACTTAACTAACTCTATTAAATCATAGAGCAAAGACAGAGCTATAAAATGATATATAATTAAGTAGGTACACACTAATTTTTCTTAGAGATATCCTTCTTTGAAATTCAAAAAGGATCTTTTTTTGGAAATGTGGGAAATCGCTGTTGAAGTTGGACTATATACTGACAATGGTATTTTATAATATATTTTTTTAAACTTGTGATTACAACTTTAGAGCTCCGTAGATTCTGCAACCTTCATGGTATAGACTTGATATATAGCTCAAAAGATAGGTCTCTCTGTGTGCTCTCTTTTGATACTAAAATATGTTCCATAGGTATAACTATAGGCAAGTTACTAGCCCTGAAGTGGAGGGACCTCAAAAACCTGCATCCCAAAGTCCCCATCCAGAATAACTCCAGATTGCTAAGTGCCAAAAAAATTGAAATTGTTATGAGTGGCTAGAGGAAGCCCTAGAGCATGCAATGACCTTTTTCATTAGGCGTTAAAAATTTATTACCTGGTCAAGCGCGCGGGTAGAAAATTGAGGGTGTTGCAAACAACGCCCTCAATTTTCCAATAAACGCCCTCAATTTTCTACCCGCGCGCTTGACCAGGTAATAAATTTTTAACGCCTAATGAAAAAGGTCATTGCATGCTCTAGGGCTTCCTCTAGCCACTCGTACCAATTTCATTTTTTTTGCACTTAGCAATCTGGAGTTTATTCTGGATGGGGACTTTGGGATGCAGGTTTTTGAGGTCCCTCCACTTTAGGGTCTAGTAACTTGCCTATAGTTATACCTATGAAACATATTTTAGTATGAAAAGAGAGCACACAGAGAGACCTCTCTTCTGAGCTATATATCAAGTCCACACCATGAAGTTTGCAGAATCTACGGAGCTCTAAAGGTGTAACCACAAGTAAAAATTAAAAAAAATAAAAAAATGCCCTCCTTCAATTTTTCAGTTGAATGAAGTGTAGGCCTGGATAAAATCCACCATAACTTGAGACTTGTGCTTCCTAATGTTTCCAAATTTGAAAGACAATTTGTACAGGTGTTTAGAAATTAATTATATAAGCACACACCAAAAAAAGGTCAAATATTGAGGAAAAATGGGCCATACTGGCCTTAAGAAAAAGCTACTGCACACTTCATGGGTGGCAAGGATGAATTTGTAAGCCAAGGATAGTAAAAAGTAGTTGCTATTGCTTGCTTTCTGATGTTTGAAAACAGAGTTTTATAATTGCACTCAGTCAATCTAGTTGAGTTTGATTACCCAGAAGTGGGTAGTAGCTGTCGGTATTTTGTGATGCTTGTTAAGTTTTCAGCATAAATTTTCAGTTTGTGCTGCATATGCGTAATAGACTATACATGACACATGAGGTGTCATCAGAGGGAAGTCCTGTAATTACAGTTATAATGTAGGCACAAACTTAAGAGAACTATTATTGCTGACTGTTCATGCCATTTGACCCAATCTGATTATAACTTTACTTGAATATCTGCAGATTGAACAGGTTAATCTGCGACAATTTTGGGGTGATGATACATCAGAGTCACGGTGAGAGATGGTGCTCACAGCACCAGCTTCATCAGAAGGACATTCTGCCATAAGACACGGTTGTTTAGAGATGGTAGCAGCTGTGACTGCCGACTCTCACTAATTTTTTTTTCACAATACAAACAGCAAACTTTATCAGAAGCTTGTCTCTCACTTCTACCTTCAGACGGATCAGCTTGTGGCTGTAAGACTTAAAAAAATAGTCATTAGTACATTTATAGCATACAACATGTGCACAAGATTCTTCATCTGCCAAAGATTAAAGAGGTAGAGTAGACACTTCTTGTAGCATAGACCTCATATCAGAGCACTTTGCCAGTGACTGGAAAGAGAGGGTCTGGTCAAACTTGCATTATGGTTTTGTGTTACGACGAAAGTTATGGTGTGAAATTCCTGGTGGTAAAGTTGCTTGTGCAAAGTGTTGCCATAGCAGTAAAGTGTCTTACCATTAAGATGGACCGGTGTTATTTGCGCAAGATTATACCTCTTCAGATCATTAGAGAAAGAAAAATTATATGGCTAATGAAGACCATATTTTTTAATATTTCTTTGTTATGGGTCTAAGTTGGGGGATCATCCCACCATTAATGAACCATACCATGTTGTGATAAACTACTAGCCTAAAAGCACTCACAACCATTAACAGTCTATTCATATATTAGAAAATCATTATGCATAGCCTTACTCAGTTCGACAAAATAACATTCTAGCTTGCACTCAGATTTACAATTTCCATCTATTCATTTTATAACTTCTATTACAACATATTTGAGGGGGCAATATGAAAAAGTCCACTTCTCATGTACAAGACACATCCTCAGGTATTATCAGTTGAGTGCATCAAAATAAATCTCGACTTGTTGATTAATCACATTCATCACAAGCTATATCACTCACTGTTATTGATTTTTGTCATTATAATTTCTGTTTAACCAGCTGGATGGGTATTTAAACCCTTACCCAGCTGGGCTACTCAGTTCTGCACAATTTCTGTCTATTCAATATCAATCCTTGGTTAAACCCTTGGACAAGATAGTCAGAGAAAACTAATCCTCTAATGACTCCTGGTATTAGGCAGTTTGTGGCAGACTCTGGTGGCAGCTATTATAAATTACTCTGCCCCCAACACCTGGCGGCAGTGGTTGTTCGATTACTCACCCATTGAAATGACTGACAAAATACCTGGCAGCAGAGGTGGACCAACTCATCTAATGAAAATCCTGAGTACTACAGCATTCGACGAAGACGAGAGAATGAATACCTGACAGAAACCCAAAGAGCAGAACATCTATTATCTAATGATGATAATGTTTCTATATCCCCTCCCTCCCCAGCAGAACTCCAGGCGACGATGCTCACGGATGACTGAACAACTCCTCCAGCTCCAAGACACACTACAGCAGAATCAGACTACTCTAGATCATCTGCAGAACCAGGTGGAAAATCACAAATGGTTCCAAGAAGAGCAGCTGTGAGTTCATCAAGCTATGGAAACTGCTAGACTGGACCAGGAGAAAAAGCTGACCAAGGAACGTATGGAAAAAGATGAAGCTAAAGAGCAAAGGCAACAGCTAGACAAACTGGTACAATCATTGACATCTTGGTATGACTCTGCCAACCAGCATGCTACCTCTTCAAGTTTGAGGAAGTCATGACTGCAGCAAAAGTGGACCCAGCAACATGGCCACTCCGCCTCATCCTCCTATTGACTAGGAAGGCATTGCAGGCATACACTGTCAACATTTCGACCAAAGCAAAGACTTCTAATCTTACCCCACACTAAAAGAAGCACTACTTATTGCACTGGTTAAATCCAAGGAAGCCCGCCAAAGACAGTTCTGGGGATACAGGAGGATGCACAACGAACCACCTACAGAACTCAAGAGAGCTACAGTGGCTGCCCGACAGACTCCTGGAAGGTTGCACTACTTAAACTGTGAAAGAAGCAAGCCAAAGGATGGCCACTGGCAAGTTAACTTATTGTCCATATTTAATCCATTTGACGCTGATTATGTGTCTAATAAGAAGCCGACTTCTACTATGGAGTGCGGTTCATTCATGGAAGACAAGCTGGCGCTCCAGAACTCCTACGGAGAGAGCAGACTACCCAGACAATGGTATCCCAAAGGTGATCTTCAACCGAGACAGCAGCAGGAAGAACAACAGTGGAGAAGAGAACATCAACCACCACAACAGAAACGGGACTACTCCAACAGACCCTTAACACCTCCAGGAGACAAACAGTGGGAGCACTCACACAGCAGCCCAGACAGTCATCCTGTGGTATGCTTTGGCTGTGGGCAGAGAGGTCATAAGAAGCCAGATTGTCCAACGCAAGCGAGACGAGTCACCTACCCCACTCCAACTACAAGCCCTCACATCTCGGGTATGATTTGGCAATTCACCTTGTGATAAGCTCATCATAGACTTGAACTTATTTTTGGAATATTAGGGGACTTCTTGAAGTCATGAAAGAAGCCTGGATGGTTGGTGACACTCCAGCCATTGCAGTAACAGACTGGGTCCAGGAGCTCAAAAGAAGATTGCCCATCATGACAGACTTAGTCCAGCCAAGGGAGGAGAAGGCAAAGCTGGCTATGAAAGCTTACTATGATCGAAAGGCAACTATGCCTCAGCACTCAGAAGGATCCATGGTGTTGGTGAGAACTCCCCAACTTAAGGGCAAGTTGGAAGATCGATGGGAAGGCCCTTATGAGATACATGAACAAATATCAGATTGAAACTACAGGATAGGTAGAAAGAATCGTTCATTCCAATAATTATGCTCAAGCAATGGAAACAAGCAGACAATCAAGTGATGAGAATCATCATGGCGACTGAGGACGATGGACCTTCTCTCTTAACCTCACAAGTAGACTCATCTCTCACTCAGGAGAACAGGCTCAGCAATTGCAGGAGCTAAAGGATAAATTTGACTATGTTCTGACAACACATCCTGGTTCTATTTCAATCTAGAGCATGCTATTGATACCATCGATTCTCTCCCACTACATACTGCTCCATACCGGCTAGCACCAGCCTGAAGAGACCAGCTCAGAGAAGAAATCAGACGTTATGTAAAGCAGGGATACTTGAGCCTAGCCCCTGGTCTTCTCCCATATTACCAGTTTGGAAGAAGGATGGTGGAATACATTTGTGTGTTGACTTCAGGAGCTAAACCTGATACATCTAATGCCCTGCATTGAAGAAGTGCTGGACACCATGCCAGAAGCTAAGTATTTGACGACATTAGATCTCAATAAGGGTTTCTACCAGGTTCCCGTGCAAAAGGCAGACGTCCCGAAGACAGCCTTCTGCACTCCATGGGGGAAGTTTCAATATCTGAGAATGCCATTTGCCCCAGCCACATTCCAACGTTTAATGGACCAGACGATTCGATGATCTACTCAGTTTTACCCGTGCCTACATGGACGACCTGATGGTATTTAGTTCATCATAGGAGACCATCTTCTTCACCTCTCTACCCTCCTCACTCGACTCGGACAGTTGGGACCTACTGTAAAACCCTCTAAGTATTCCTGGGCAACAGCCACGTGCACCTTCCTGCGACATGTGGTCGGGAAAGGACAAGTCAACCCAATGGATTGCAATAGCAGCCATAAAAGAGTATATCAGGCTGGTCACCAAAGGAGCAGCCATGTTATGTTATTCTTAGGCCTGGCTGGCTACTACCGAAAGTTTGTCCCAGAATTTTCTCAGCACAGTCAGGCCCTGTCACAAGCTACAACCAAGACAGCACCATCTGCAGTGGTTTGGTCTAAATGAATGGAAGAGGAATTTCAGTATCTAAAGGATTGTCTCTGTTCCCTCCCCTCTCTTACACTACCCACACACTCTGTCCTTCAGATGGACGCTTCAGCGAGAGGACTGGGAGCTGTACTCAACATTGTGAGAGATGGAGAGGAGAGGCCGACTGCCTTCTTCTTCCAGAGGTCACAAGAGTCAAGATTTTCCGCAACAGAGTTGGAGGCTCTAGTGTGGTGGCCAAACCCTTTGTGGTGCAAACTGACCACAAGGCCCTTGCATTCATGCACTCCGCCAAACATATCAATGGCAGACTGGCTGGATGGGCTCTACACCTGCAACACTTCACCTTTACTATTTCCCACCGACACAGCAAAGAAAATGCTAATGCCGATGCTCTCTCTCCTGGCAAGCCTGGACAGAACATGACCACGACCTTTGGTATCTAGAAGAGAGGGGGAGGGTGTTGGGGGATCATCCCACCATTAATGAACCCTACCATGTTGTGATAAACTAGCCTGAAAGCACTCGCAACCATTAGCAGTCCTATTCATACCCAAGTTGTTGATTAATCACATGCATCACAAGCTATCTCACTGTTATTGATTTTTGTCATTATAAGGTAATTTCTGTGAACCAGCTGGATGGGTATTTAAACCCTTACCCAGCTGGATGGGTATTTTAACCCTTACCCAGCTGGGCTATTTCAGTTCTGCACAATTTCTGTCTATTCATATCTATCCTTGTTTAAACCCTCGGACAGTTTGCGGCAGACTCCGGTGGCAGCTATCATAAGCAATTACTCTGCCCCCAACAGTCTACATTTGGGCAGAACTATTACACACGACTACATCACAAACAGACAATCAAAACCAAAACAGGCAGGACAATATTATATTCCAAGCCCAAGTCAGAAACGAAGTTAGTCTTAAAACAGCAACAGATACTGCAAGAGACACCAGTAGTAGGCATGGTAGAAAGATCGAGATCAAGAGGCAATAGTCTAACCTTATTTGTGAGTGACCCACCATGACCAACTCGGAGGGGAAATTAAATATTCCATGAGGGAAACTGTAGCTGCTGCTTTACATACAGTGTGCTGTTTTTCCCAAGCCAACATTTTATTTAGATGAGATGCTTCCTATCAATTATACTGTAGGAAAACAAGCTGAGGCAGTTTCCACTCTACAACCTGCCATGCATATGATCAAGAAAATACACTGGCAAAGCACAACCAGTGAGTTGAATTATGTTGAAAATTCAAAGTCCTTTGCACAAACACGTCAGCTTCCAGAGATGTTACCTTTGGGACCATCTGCACCAGCCTCCTTCTATAAATACAACCAAACACAGCTTTCTCTGCCAAAAAAACACCCCAGAAAATCTACTGCTGTCCTGCACTGTGTGAGCAAGTGGTGGAACAAACAAGTTTGGAAGCCGAGAAGAGGAGTTGAAGAAGATAGTTCCTACTTTTGCCTTAGTTGATGACTCGATAACAGATGACTCATACAAGGACTCTTATCATGTAGGAAAATTTGAGCATTGTGAAGACTTATGCCTATCCTGGTACCAAGCCAGAATTATCCCAAGGTGATGAGACAGGCCTGCTGAAGGAGAGTAGTCTGGCGCATGGTCGACCCTTTGCCTTCCTTATCCCCAAGACAAGTAAGGTAAATGGTTGGCCACGCCAGATGAGAACAAGAGGTGGAGCCTGCCGTGGTATGGATCAACAGGCAAATAAAGGGAAGCAAATCCTATCTATGTACGTAGCTAATAATAGGGAATTTGTCATGCTGTTGGGAGTGCCATCTTGAATGTAAATGCTAGCATTTCCATCCCTGTTGTTTCAAACACACCATGTAATCAAGTCCTAGAAAATCTTCCTCTGATGTAGACTTCCCTACCACTAACTAACCTGCATTGTACTTCTCTCATATATAAATCAACCTTTCTCGGTTATCTTTAACCTTGTTCCTGTATTTTATTATAATAGAAGCATGTGGTTAACATTTTTAACAATGACTTCATCCCAGCAAGCTTCACTCTATATCATTGTGATAGAAGTAATTGTGGGGAGGGGTGTGTTTTAATAGCCATAGCCAGCTGAGCATGATTCCTTCAAAGCTCATTCTTATATGCACCCTCTATTGAGATGATAAATGTAGACGTCCACTTACCTTCCCCTCTTCTCGTGTGCTGCACACACATCCATCCACCATAGAAGTCCATTTACCTTCCTTTCTTCTTATGTGCTGCACACACATCCATCCAATGTAGATGTCCACTTACCTTCCCCTCTTCTTGTGTGCTGCACACACATCTAGTGTAGACATCCACTTACCTTCCCCTCTTCTCGTGTGCTGCACACATATCCACCTTTGTCATCCTCGCTCATCTATGATCATGACCTCATAATCATTGGAGATTTTGATATAAATTTGTCTACATTATCAGCTATTGCTCCCTTCCTATCTTTGTCATTTAATTTTTGTTTTACAACTTTATCCAAACATATTATGCTCCCCATCACATTCATGTGGAAATATCTTGAGACCTAATTTCAATCAACATCACAAGCCAAGTAACATTTATCTCCATGGACAGCAGCACTGGGTGCATGTCATCTATGATCACATTCCTATTACTAATGTATTGCTAGAATTGATTGTACACAAGGAGAGATAATGAACACCTTTCCTGCAACTACTCTCTTCATCACTTCAAAGCAACAACTTGGCTTTCTTAAAAGCTGACCTTGCTTGGCTCAGATGATATTGTCTTTTGCAGAAAAACCCACGGGAAAATTGCAGATGTCACAGGACTGTCTTGCATCTAGAAAGCATCTGTCTCACCTCTCAATGAACTATTTTTAAATTATGGAGGATTGGTATCACAGCTGTGGTGTTTCATATAGCTGAATAGTCCTTACGCATATTCATTGTGTTACCACGTGAGCATTCTGCTGACAGTGCGACATCCAATTTCACCCAAGTTTTGTGCTGCTATGTCTGGTGAAGAAGACGAACGGAGTTCGCCGGTTTCTATTCGCTCTTCAGTTTCTGCTTCACGAGTTCGTATTCCTCCTCCTCGCTTCGACTCCACTTCGGCATGTTCCTTCTCCGACTTTGCTCGAACTTGGCAAGCTTACATTCGGGTAGTGGAACCTCCCTTGGAGAAAAGACTAGACATACTTCTCCTGTGCGTTGACGACCAAGCTAGGCAATACTACTACGAAACTGAGAACGCGTCGACCTCTATGGAAGATGCTCTGGAATTCCTTCGCGCTCGTTTTGAAGGAGATCGTAATGCCCTAGCTGAACGTGTCTCACTAGCTAGGACTGCGCAGCAGCCTGGTCAGCTACTGCTGGATTATGCTTCCAGCATTCGACTGAATGCTCGCTACTGTGCTTATTCTGACAGCTACTACAATCAGGCCTTGAGAGATGTTTTTACTGCTGGTGTGCTCAACGAGACCATTAGACAAGCAATCTGCCGAGCTTATGGTTCAGCCACCAAGGCTTGCAAGTTATTCACATTGGAATCGGCCATTGAGGCGGCTACTATGGAGCAACAAGCACTGGATACTGCTGCTTCTCTATCTTGCACATCTGAGGTGGCATCCACAGTTACTGCTTCTGTGAATCATGCAGAACAGGGCCACATCACTGCTACATCTCGTGCCCGCTCTTGTAACTGGTGTGAACAAGGAACAAGGAAATCATCGTCCTTCTCAATGTCCTGCCCGTGGTCAACAATGCAATAATTGTGGCAAATATGGTCATTTCTCTAAGGTATGTCGATCAAAGGCCTTGAAGACATCATCCACAGATGCATCGTTTTCAATATCTGCAGTGAAGCACAAGCATATCTCTCAGAGAAGGTTTATTCGCGGTCAACTGAACGGACACTGCTTGGAATTTTTGCTCGATTCAGGCAGCGATATCTCACTCATTCATGTTAACATTGCCAGGCAGTTGAACATCTCATACAAGCCTGTTCGGAGGCGAGCTATGTCTGCCAATGGAGCAAACATAAACATTATAGGAATGGCTCAAGAAGTAGTGGAATTGGATGGTCAAATTATTCCTATCACCTTGTATATAGCTGCACAGCTAAGTGACCGTGCCATTCTTGGAGCCAACGAACTGGCTCAATTCTCAGCATTACTGGTGCATTACGGAGGCTCCAAGCCAACCCTACACGTGGCTACCACCCAGCTCGAAGTTGAAAAACCTGATTCACTGATGAACATTCCTCCGCAATCTGCGATTACACTGAGCACTCCGGATGTTAAGCCTGTCCGAGTTCCTTCACGCAAGCGGTCTCGTATGGATGAACAATTTATCAAGCGAGAGATTGATTCACTTCTAAAAAAGAGGTTGATTCAACCTTCTAATTCTCCCTGGCGTGCACAATTACATGTGGTGCATGATGAAGTACGGAGAAAGGACCGCCTGGTTGTCGATTACTCAGGTACAGTAAACCCTCACACAATACCTGATGCATATCCATTACCACTCATTGAACCTCTGATTGATCGTGTCAGCCAGCACCAGTATTTCAGTTCATTGGATTTGCAGTCTGCCTTTCATCAAATCCCTTTGGCCCCATCACAGCGGCAGTTGACAGCATTTGAAGGAGCAGGTCGCCTTTACGAATGGCTCGTATTACCATTTGGACTGACAAACAGTGGAGCTGTTTTCTCGAGAGTATTGGGCGACCTAGTGGAAGGCTCTCCTGGTTGTTTCCACTATTTGGATGATATTGTAATTGCCGGAGTTACAAAGGATGAACACGATGCAAATCTCTCCAGTTTCCTTCAGTTGGCTCGCTCTGCTGGCATTACCTTCAATACTTCCAAGAGCTCCTTTGGAAAAACCACACTCACATTCTTAGGTCATGAAATATCACAGAGAACAGTCAAACCTTCCCCCTCTCGGCTGCTTCCTATACTAAACTATGCCATGCCACAGAATGTTAAACAGCTTGAACGATTTCTTGGACTAGCCGTTTACCACTCCAAATGGGTGTCAAACTTTGCTACCTTGGCTGCTCCTCTATTTGATGCTAAGGCCGCCAAAGGTCCCTTTCCTTTACATGACGGTTGCAAGGAGGCTATAGATAAACTCAAACGAGAGATTGCAGCAGCAATATTGGATGTTCCTGATCCTGACAAACTACTCCGATTGGAAACAGATGCCTCAGGTAATTCCATTGCAGCTACATTGTCACAGGAGGGACGACCAATAGCATTCTTTAGTCATGTACTCACTCCACGTGAGAAAGCCTGGTCAGCTGTAGAATTGGAAGCCTACGCAGTAGTTGCGCCTGGTCAGCTGTAGAATTGGAAGCCTACGCAGTAGTTGCTGCCTGTGACAAACTTCGCCATTTCTTGCTCGGGCGAGAGTTTGAGATTGTTGTCGACCAACAGGGAGTTAGCTTCCTTTTCAATGGTAAACCTAAGTCCACCATTAAGAATGCCAAATTGGCTCGTTGGCGCCTACACATGCTTGAGTATCGTTTCACAATCATTTATCGACCCGGGAAGCTTAATTGTGTTGCTGATGCTCTCACCCGCTGTTCTACGGTATCTACTCCAGCTTCTAACCATGAGACGATTAAGAAGCTGCATGAGTCTATGGGTCACCCCGGAGCTAGCCGGTTGCAGTCCTATCTGTTACCATATTTAGAAGTTTCCAAGAAGGAAGTATTGGAAGTGACTCATAGCTGTGGACTCTGTGCTGAGGTGAAACCCAGGTTTTTCCGCCCTCCTCCTGGAAGATTAATCAGGGCTACATCAGCTTGGCAACGTATATCCATTGATTTTGTTGGACCAAAGGTTAGCAACACGACTAATCGATACCTGTTTACTGTCATTGATGAATACTCCAGATATCCATTCGCATTTCCTGTACCTGATCAATCCCTGCAAACAGTGATAAGATGTTTAACATCGTTATTCTACCTTTTTGGTCCTCCTCAGAATGTACACAGCGACAGGGGAGGACAGTTTGAATCTCCTCTCTTCCTCAGATTCCTCGACTCCTTTGGTGTAACCAAGTCACGAACTACCAGCTACCACCCTCAGGGTAATGGTGAGGTCGAACGCATGCATGGAACATTGTGGAGGACAATTGTTTTGCGATTACGACAAGCTCGCATGCCGTTGAAAGCCTGGGAAAAACAATTGGCCCCCTCACTCAGCAATTTACGATCACTGGTGTGCAGAAGTACTGATAACACACCACACTCTCTTTTTGGGCTTCCCTAGACGATCACCATTCTTAGACCCTCCAAGTACATCTTCTGACAATGCATCTTCGCATCATGAGGATGCCGAATCTACAGTTCCTACTTGGATGCATGCTGGTGCGGAAGCCTTGCTGGGACGCACTGTGCGTACAAAGGAAGAACCTTTGGTGGATCACGTAGTGATCAGTGAAGTCTTATCTCCTCATGTCATTCGAGTTCTTCACCCATCTGGTTTTTCTGAAACTGTATCATCTCGGCGCATAGCTCGTTGTCCCAGTTCTACTGATGCTGCACATAACGTTGATCATGCTCCTTGTCCAAGTACTCTTGACGATGCACAGCATGCTCCTACAACCAGTCTTGGTGAATTGACACCTTCACCCGAAGCTGTTTCGCCACAAGTCTCTCAAATGGGTTCCCCACCAGAAGCTGATGCTGCACCAGTTCGGCCATCCTATACAACTCGATCGGGACGTGTTAGCCATGCTCCTGTGCTTTTTGGTTATGATGACTGATCATATTGTTAGGGGGAGTATGTGGTGTTTCATATAGCTGAATAGTCCTTACGCATATTCATTGTTACCACGTGAGCATTCTGCTGACAGTGCGACATCCATTTTCTCCTCGTGTTAGTTGTGTGTATTGTATGAATCTTATTCGATCGCTATCTTCCTACTTGTGTGACAAACTTGGTATGTTGTAGCTTGATTAGTTATCTTGTGATGATGTATATTATTCTGCTTGTGTGCTTATTGTGTAGAGTGAAATAATAAAACAACTGTTCTTGAAATCATAAGTTGCCACAACAGCTCCCCTCCCCCCCCTCTTCCCTCCCCGTGGTACTGGTTCAAAGGCTACCTGTAATCCATTAGCATTGTCTGTATAAATGGAAGGTGGATGACATTCCTGCAGCTACATTACACTCAACCTCTACCTATTGGCAGCTGATACTAGATTCACCAAGAGTATTTCAAACTACAGCCAATGCCATTCTCTTGCAACATCAAAAAATGGTGATCAAGCCTGACTTGTGAAGGAGATGTTGCACTAGGTGTGGTCTCACTTGGTGAAGGAGATGTTACACTAGGTGTGGTCTCACTTGGTGAAGGAGATGTTGCACTAGGTGTGGTCTCACTTGGTGTAGGAGATGTTACACTAGGTGTGGTCTCACTTGGTGAAGGAGATGTTGCACTAGGTGTGGTCTCACTTGGTGAAGGAGATGTTGCACTAGGTGTGGTCTCACTTGGTGAAGGAGATGTTGCACTAGGTGTGGCCTCACTTGGTGAAGGAGATGTTGCACTAGGTGTGGTCTCACTTGGTGAAGGAGATGTTGCACTAGGTGTGGTCTCACTTGGTGAAGGAGATGTTGCACTAGGTGTGGTCTCACTTGGTGAAGGAGATGTTGCACTAGGTGTGGTCTCACTTGGTGAAGGAGATGTTACACTAGGTGTGGTCTCACTTGGTGAAGGAGATGTTGCACTAGGTGTGGTCTCACTTGGTGAAGGAGATGTTGCACTAGGTGTGGTCTCACTTGGTGTAGGAGATGTTGCACTAGGTGTGGTCTCACTTGGTGAAGGAGATGTTGCACTAGGTGTGGTCTCACTTGGTGAAGGAGATGTTGCACTGGGTGTGGTCTCACTTGGTGAAGGAGATGTTTGCACTAGGTGTGGTCTCACTTGGTGACGGTGTTGTTTCACTATGTAGCATAGCTGCCAAGAGGTAAGAGCTTCAGGAGTGAGATGGCTCAAGAGAGGAGCACTCCAGGAGTGAGATTGCATCAAACATTATATATAGTGGCTAGAACCATCAGTGTATTTAAGTAAATTTATAGGGTGGACGTCGTTTTTATCGTCCAATGTGAGAATGAAAACTTCACTGCAGATATATACATAGCCACATGGAAATGCAGCAGGTATGTTCTGAGTTAATAATGTGCTTTGTTATAATCCCAAGTTACTGACTTAGCTTCAATAGGACCTATTTCGATGGCTTGAAGCATGTACTGGGTCAGTGTTTGCCAGTTTCATAGTTAATATAATGGACATTGTTCCCTTTGGGTCAGAGATGGGCTCTGGCGTGTTCAAATATGGCTACCTGGGAAAGTCAAGCAAAATGGTATGCACCACGAGTTTGTTATTAGGAGTGTGGTGTGGTTATAGACAAAAGGTATGCTGTGCAGCATGAGATTTGTGCACCTGCTTGAGTGTGAGAGAGTGAGAAAAAAGTGGGAGGGGTTGGAGAAGCACAGTGGTGTGAGAATGTTGTGCCTGGGTGTGTGAGCGTGAGAATGATCACTTGGTGAGATCACTTGGTGAGAATATCACCCCGAAGGTGTGACACTTGGTAGGTCTGATGTAGGTGTGGTCTCACTTGATGAAGGAGATGTTGCAGTGGGTGTGATCTCACTTGGTGAAGGAGGTGTTTGACTGGGTGTGGTTTCATTTGGTGAAGGAGATGTGGCAATAGGTGTTGTCTCACTTGATGAAGATGTAACAGTAGGTGTGGTCTCACTTGATGCAGGAGCTGTTGCGGTGGGTGTGGTCTCATTTGGTGAAGGAGATGTTGGACTGGGTGTGGTCTCACTTGGTGAAGGAGCTTTTGCAGTAGGTGTGGTCTCACTTGGTGAAGGAGCTGTTGCACTAGGTGTGGTCTCATTTGGTGAAGGAGATGTGGCAGTAGGTGTGGTCTCACTTGGTGAAGGAGATGTGGCAGTAGGTGTGGTCTCACTTGATGAAGGAGATGTGTCAGTGGGTGTGGTCTCACTTGGTGAAGGAGATGTGTCAGTGGGTGTGGTCTCACTTGGTGAAGGAGAGGTGGAAGTAGGTGTGGTCTCACTGGGTGAAGGACTAGATGAAGCATGAAATAGATTAACATGATTATCAGTCACTCCAAACAGATAATGTAATTGTATATCTGTAGATAGAGAGGCTTGAAACTATAACCCTGCACGCAGAATTAAGAGCTACAGATACTTACATCCTCCAGTCCTTTTATTCAGAGGGATTCACACTGCAGAAAAAAATCTGGCAAGACAGAAACACATCTACAGTCAGAAGACTACTAGGCCCTTTCCCAGCACTGCAATATGGTAAGGGATTAACTAACAAGATGAGCTTGCACTACACATCATATAAATGATAAACTGCATGGTTAGTGTAACTCTCAAAGAACTCTCAATTGACATAACGAAATTAAAATGGCATCCTTGAAATTTACTCACTTGATGTTTTGACTAGATACTCTGGCCTTCATCAGGAGTAAGTGACATTTAACAGCTCTCCGTAACTCTACTGCAGAAGGGCCAGTGTCTACATTGGCAAAAACTGTACTCACAAAGAAAAAAAATTGTCTTCCCTTTTTTGGGGGGGAAGGGGGGGGGGAGGCTTTGTTTAATGTTTTATCATTGGCTACTGAGAGTTGCATAAAGCACAAGGCAAGCGTAGCATTAAATCAGATATTGATAGTCCATTGTGCCCAAGAGACCTGAAACTTTTTGTGCAAAGGGTCCAAAACATATTACCTCATAATTTGTCAGTATTTGCACTAGGAAATTCACAACAAACACAACAGCCATCAGACAACAGAAAGTGAACCAAGTCCAGTAATATATCAACAACAGAACTGGAACCATTTAGCAGTGCTATATATATACCGTAGTAGTTCATTTGTATTGCCTGGCGAAGTCCATCCATGTCCAGGTTAGTAGTATTTATTGGCTGTTGTTGTTGCCATACCTTTTATTGTACCATACAAATTGATAATGGTAATAATGATGACAGGGGGCAAATTGATCATGTGTTTTGTGATAGAAGTATGGAATTTGGCACACTTACAGATAAGCCTCTTGTGAGCACATTTAGATATGGGGTCATAGTTTTTAGTTAGAAACAAACGTTCTAAATAATACTTTATGCAGAATAGTAACACACCAACAACAATAACAATAAATGAATGAATAAAGAAATGAATGTATTCCTTTGTGATGTGCGCACCATTGCAGTACGTTACATGCTTCGTGTGCAAATCTCTTGTGTTCTGTGCAAGCTTCATGTATGTTGGGGACAAGCTGTGTTGCAAGCTTCCTGAATGTTCTGGAGCAAGTTTCCTGGAGCAAGCTTCTGGAATGTTCTGCGTCGTAAGATTTCTGCATATTCTATGTGCAAGCCTCATGTGTATGCAATGTGTGCAGGCTCCTGCATGATTTGTGTACAAGCCTTGTACATTATGCACAAACTTCCTGCATACTATATATGTGCAAGTCTCCCATAATGCATAATGCGTGCCAACTCCTGTAAGCTTTTCACAGCTTAGAAGAGACCATACATGGATAGGCCTTGAATTGTGATGGCATGAAATCATATGGAATTTCATGCATGCATTAATCCTGGGCTATATACTTAGTAAATGAAGACTATTGATTGATAACACAAGTCAATCCTCCAGTCCGCTTATGAAGCTACCACCGTACATGGAGCACTGCACAAAGCCATTATACTTGGTAAAGTGTTTTCTCAATTCCCCAAATCTAACATTGAAGTCTGCAATAGGAATGAAATAACCATCTCGTCATTTGCAATTGCAAAATTAGACTACGACCTTGCTATGTCCAAGGCTATGGCTAGGTAGAACTAGGGCAAACCAGAGCATGTCTTATATAGCCACAACACTAACCTCAATCTTACATCCCTATATATATATATAGGGACACGGGTCTCAGCCACAACACTAACCTCAGTCTTACATCCCTATATATATATATATATATACATGTATACATAGGGACACTGCACTAACCTCAGTATTACATATATATATACTGTATATATATATAGGGACACGGGTCTCAGCCACAACACTAACCTCAGTCTTACATCCCTATATATATATATATACATGTATACATAGGGACACTGCACTAACCTCAGTATTACATATATATACTGTATATATATATAGGGACACGGGTCTCAGCCACAACACTAACCTAAGTTCTTACATCCCTATATATATTAGGGACAATGGTCTTAGCCACAACACTTACCTAAGTCCTACATCCCTATATATATATATATGTATATATATATATATATATATATATATATATAGGGATGTAGGACTTGCCCAATCCAAGCACTAGTGCTGACAATTTCCATTCTGTGATCCTCTGTGGTGAGGGTGTATATATACAAATACACACAATAACAAATACACACAATAACAACCATAAAAGTATGTAAAACAGTTGGCTATTAAACATAGGCGGAGCCATCAGCTGGTCCCACGTAACCAGCAGCCACTAGAATGACGTCCATGATTGACCACACACCCAGCCCCCCGAAGGTGAAGAGTTTCCCGCAACCAGCTCCAATGTGCCCCAGGTAGAACCGATCAATCCCAAACCCCCCAAGAGTGAAGCTCAACAGGAAGGCGGTGCTCCAGCGACGGCCACTCGTACGATTGCAGGGCACTTGCTTCTGGAAGACACGAGGGGCTGCAGTTACAGAGAAAGCACATGACCTGACATGCTGCTGCATGACAGAGCAATCACTATACATCATGTGATCTGACATGCCGCTACAGGGCAATCACTAGACATCATGTGATCTGACATGCCGCTGCATGACAGAGCAATCACTGTACATCAGGTGATCATGGGCAATTTGAAGGTGATGCATATACACCCCAAAAAGCTGTTAAAAATATTTTGGGTGGTTAGTAATTTTGTGTTTTCACAAAAAGTACGTTAAGTTTGTGTGGAAAGGGGTGTGGTTTTCTACAGGTGCTTGGGAAGTCTTATCCCCATAAGGCTTGGATGGCCAGCCACGCCTCCTTGGATTCCATTATGGGCCCTGGCAAAAAATCAGCAAAGTCTAGCACACACTAGAGTAGTTTAGTGCATAGGCCAATCGCACACACTAGAGTAGTTTAGTGCAGAGGGGCCAATCACACACACTAGAGTAGTTTAGTGCAGAGGCTAATAGCACACACTAGAGTAGTTTAGTGCAGAGGCTAATAGCACACACTAGAGTAGTTTAGTGCAGAGGCTAATAGCACACACTAGAGTAGTTTAGTGCAGAGGCTAATAGCACACACTAGAGTAGTTTAGTGCAGAGGCTAATAGCACACACTAGAGTAGTTTAGTGCAGAGGCTAAATTTGGTGCAATAAAAAGATTTAGAAAATGAACAAAGATCCAAATCCCTCAAGTTTCCCTCACAGGAGTCTGCCGCATGTGCGAGGCTATATTTCCGTGTTAGCAAATAAAAAGGTCAAAGGGTAAGGTCAAAGGGTTAGGTCAAAGAGTAAAGTCAAAGAGTAAAGTCAAAGAGTAAGGTCAAAGAGTAAGGTCAAAGAGTATGGTCAAAGAGTAAGGTCAAAGAGTAAGGTCACAGAGTAAGGTCAAGAGTAAGGTCAAAGAGTAAGGTCAAAGAGTAAGGTCAAAGAGTAAGGTCAAAGAGTAAGGTCAAAGAGTAAGGTCAAAGAGTAAGGTCAAAGAGTAAGGTCAAAGAGTAAAAGGTCAAAGAGTAAGGTCAAAGAGTAAGGTCAAAGAGTAAGGTCACAGAGTAAGGTCAAAGAGTAAGGTCAAAGAGTAAAAGGTCAAAGAGTAAGGTCAAAGAGTAAGGTCAAAGAGTAAGGTCAAAGAGTAAGGTCAAAGAGTAAAAGGTCAAAGAGTAAAAGGTCAAAGAGTAAGGTCAAAGAGTAAGGTTAAAGAGTAAGGTCAAAGAGTAAAAGGTCAAAGAGTAAGGTCAAAGAGTAAGGTCAAAGAGTAAGGTCAAATAGTAAAAGGTCAAAGAGTAAAAGGTCAAAGAGTAAGGTCAAAGAGTAAGGTTAAAGAGTAAGGTCAAAGAGTATAAAAGGTCAAAGAGTAAGGTCAAAGAGTAAGGTCAAAGAGTAAGGTCAAAGAGTAAGGTCAAAGAGTAAGGTCAAAGAGTAAGGTCAAAGAGTAAGGTCAAAGAGTAAGGTCAAAGAGTAAAAGGTCAAAGAGTAAGGTCAAAGAGTAAGGTCAAAGAGTAAGGTTAAAGAGTAAGGTCAAAGAGTAAGGTCAATGAGTACTTGTCATTAACAAACGTTGGAAGTTTACACATCCTTTAAATGCATTCGCAAGGACATACTCCTGTGCAAAGACACAATGTAAATTCTTGAGAACCCGCCTGAAGCGTGCACATATAGGGAGAAAGCTGGTTGTTAAGCAGGTATCTTTGTAAAGCAAGTGTTCGTGGTTTTAAGCGTACACTTGACGCTTGGTTTCTATGTCCCCACCTGCTGGAGCGTTAGTGCTTCCTCCACTGCTGGTGTTGTGGGATGGACCCATCACAAGACAAGACCAGGCCTATGAGTATATTTATAAACCCACTCGCCATTGATTCGCGCTCCACCATTTATAAGTCACCCCTTGTTCTTTGTTATAAGCTTCTTATTATAAGCTTCTTAAAAGTGGTGACCGATCTTTCCTATACTGTGTGAGTATAGACTAGTAAGTGCACTACTAACTGTGCTGAACCTCTGTCTCTTAGCTGAACCTCTGTCTCTTAAGGCTGAACCTCAGTCTCTTAGGCTGAACCTCTGTCTCTTAGGCTACCCAACTTTTGTGATCCGTTTGGCGGCAGTGGTGGTTGGGATCCAGTTCAGTGGTACCTGCTGAGAGCCAGGTAGCTAGCTCGGTCATCCAACAACCAAAACACCAGCGCCATACTACCAGATACTGGTCTATGGTAGCCTAAGGGCCGAGACTCTGTGCAGTTGAACTTGGTACAAGACATCTCATGAGGCGAGAATCTCATGGTATGCCGCAGAGGAAGCGAACGGTTGGACAGTTCTTCAATCAATGTGAGGATGAAGAAGACACACTGGAAATGCTGTAGACTGTGGCAAGGTTGGTCATTATAAAAGCTAAATGCACAGCCACAGTGAACAGGCCGGCAAGAGGTGCCACTGACAGGTTCATCTGAACGTGACTGTAGAGGGCCAGCCTGCCGAGATCAGAGTGGACACAGGAGCAGATATGACTGCTGTTCATGGAAAGCTTGTGCCCGATGCAGCTGAGCGAGGAGAGCCAGGAAAAGTTACCAACGCTGATGGTTCAGAGATCACAGGACATTAGTGCCCAGTTTATGTATGCCTTAATTCTCATGTTACTATTTGCAAGGCATTTGTGACAAGTGCGATCAAGGAAGAGGTCCTACTGGGAAGGGACTACAATCTACTCGTGCCCGTCATAGACCAACTAGTCCTGAGGGGCCAGGTCACAAAATCATGACATGGAAAGCTAAAAAATATTTTGTCGTAGGGCCCAAAATCTTTATGAACCTAAAAATACATCCTTGGGACCCTTGGGACCTTTAATAAAGTTGGTTTTATGTTGATATCTAACATACACACAGTACAGCAGTGTTTGAAAGTTAAGTTAAAATTTAACTGTAATTTCGAGGGAAAAAATTGAAAGTTTTCCATTCTGTAATATTTGATACCACCATAAAGATATTACACTTATGTGTTACTTTTTGTGTGGAGATTTTAAAGGTCTACCAATATCTAGAACAATTTTTGGCTCAGAGCTATCTACCCGAGTATTGCACGTTGATTTCAAACCCGATGTAACGAAAGTAACGCTCAACTTCAAGAAGTTCCCCTTTGCTCATGGATTTCTAAACCTAACTTCATAAAAGTTAGATATAATCTTCCCAACAATGTCCCTCATCTACACCAAAAAATTTGGTAAAGATCGCAGGAACAAATTTTTGTTTATTTCAGTTCAAGGGTTTGTAACGAAAGTAACGTAATGAAAAGAACTTAAAAGTAGTGGAAGGTAAGCTTGTAACGAAAGTAACGTAAAATTAGACATATGTACATATGAAGATGGGGATCTGGCACAAGGAGATCAGGCCATTAACGTTGCAAACAGGTCGCAAAGACGCCCGAGCAACTACTCATGCTGGCGAAAAGAAACAATCACGCCATTTGGTGTGTACGCTGAAAGAGACTCGTGGCCTCTTTTTGGCACAGTACCCTGATGTTCAGATTTGACTTACAAAGTTCAAACGTCTACGCCCACCTCATGTCCTATATTCAAGTCTGACTCCACAGAATGGCTGTGTTTGCCAGTACCACGAGGATATCATACTTGCACTTGATGCACTCCACAAGTTGGAGCCAGCATTGGAGAAGTATAGTTCTAAAACCCCAGACAGCTGGGTGTGCAAGAACCCTAAGACCGAGTGTTGGCTTGGCAAATGCAAGGAGTGGAGAACGGCCAGCTCTTCCTGGAGCAATATGATTCAGTGGTGATGGTTGAGAAAGCAGTGACCTGGTTGTCATGGGGAAAAGACGGCAATGAAAGGTTGCAAAAGTCCAACATGAGGGGATAACAGAGGACCTCAAACAGCACATTCTCAAACTTCTTCCCAGTTCCTGATCCACAGCCTTGTAAAGCGAGCTCAAGCCGAGAGCTACAACATAGAGCATGCAACTTCTCCTGACTTCAACAAATTTCATGCACTACGTACTTCAAGTTGTTGGAGAATTTTGAGTGCATCCAACAAGATGAGATACAGTCAGCACATTGGGGCCACAGCCCTGTCTCTCTGTTCACTACTCATTGTGGTATGGGGGAGAACACCACAGTGGTGTCATCTGTTCAGATTCTACTGATCACTCGAAGTGGTCCATCCTCCCCCCAGATCCTCCCATATATATATGAACAATCTCCTTAGCCGACTGCCAGATGATATTGTCAATCTGGTCCGACGGTACATCAGCTCAGTTCAAGAGCCGATTTATTGTAAATGCCTTGCAGAAGCTTGAGGAGGTACATGGCCTCAGCATCACCTTGAACTTCTTTGCAACTTCACATGGCAAAGGCCCAGTTGACGGGACTGATGGCAGCGTAAAGCGGCATGTCCACGACAGGGTGAAGGCATGGCAGGTGCTTGTTAGGGATGCTTCATCATTCGCTGCATCTGCATCTAATATGATGATGGTGGAGGTTACAGTGATGAATGAAGCAGATATCAACAAGTCAAATTATGACATGGGCTTCACGCAAGCTTTCTGGGATGCATCTCCAGCAGTAGCTGGAATACGTGGCTATCATTGCCTGCGCAATATTGACGGGATGGTCGTATACCCTCAGCTGACACGGGAGTTTTCTGTCACAACCCAGCAACAGAAGAAGCAAGACATGGAGATGGACGTTGGTGAAAATTTTATAGTATCTGAATTCAAAGCTGGAGAGTTCTTGGCAGCAGTGTACGATAGGAAGGCATGGATTGGCGAGGTGGTACAAAGCTCCCCTACTCATGTTGTCATCACATTTATGAAGAGTTGCGGGCTGAATAGGTGGAACTGGCCTACCAAACATGACCGACTTCCAGTACCCAGAGAGGACATTCTCTGCAGACTTAGCCCACAAGCTCCTATCAGCAACTATAGCCGGTTTGTTACTCTCAGTGACAGTGATGAAAAGGAGATAGTTAAATGTTTTGAGGAGTGGAACATAACTAACTAAATTTGTGACCAAACTTTCAGATATCATATTATACCACCCCCTCCTCACCCCCACCCTCTGCCACCTCATGCACCTTGCAACCTTTGTCTCACCCCCTCCCTCATTCATGCAACCTTGCAGTCCATCTTGCTGCACCCCCCCCCACACACAGTGATGTTTTGTACATTATCTTTATGTAAATATAAATGTATATAAACGTTCAAGTAATTAGGTTTTTGAATCCAATAATTATGTATAAAAGTGCAACACATTCCCATCAATATTTGTATCAAAGGGAACGTAACGAAAGTAACGTAACGAAAGTAACAGTCACTTTTTAGTATAATGGGTGCTATGGTTGAACATGTAACAACTAAACCAGGGGAATTGATAGTCAACTACATTCTGTAAGACATAATTGAAAATCAAAAAAATTGAAGGAGCCTTTTTTCTAGGATTCACAAACGAACTTTGAAGACAATTTTTCATGTCCAAAATTCGTAACGAAAGTAACGGGCACTCATTAATGTCTAGCTGCTAGACCGTTTGGAATTTTTCAATAAAACCCGGCGAGCAACAAGAACTAACTATGTCTTTGATAAACAAACTTAGTTTGGGTTGATAAGTTGATGCATGCCAGAGTGACAGGTTTGACAAGCTGAAAAGTCGTAACAAAAGCAACGCTGACCTGGCCCTGAAGTACTCGCAAACTCAGAAAATACCACAAAAATCTCAGGGAGAAGACCAAGGAGGGTGTCATGATTGTGCATCAACTCTGTGCGGACCAGGGCACAGGCCAAGAGGACAGCACAGAGAGAAGCTGCTGATGAGGAAGCAACCAATTCAGGAGCCAAGATCACAGCTGTCTCACTCTCAACCCCAGAGCAGGAGTTTCCCTTCAATAGCTCACTCTTTGCTGTCAGCAAAGGAGAGAGACACGAGCGCACCAGGAACCAGAAGCGGGTGAACTCCAAGATGTACTGGCCACCAGAGCCTGAGGAAGAAGAAAATAATTCTCCACAAGGTTCAGCTCTGTTCCAACAGGCCCAAGGGATGATCTGACTCTCAAGGATGCTTGGACCATAGCCAGAGCAGGAGATTCTGGGTTCAGAACAATGGAAGGAGGAGTGCTTCTCAAGACGGACGACTCGGGAGACAGGATAGTCGTAAGGAAGGAGACAAGTTGCATTTAGGGAGGCTCATGGCAAGATAATCGCCAGACACTTTGGGCAGAGGAAGACGTCAGAGAAGATTGCCACACACTTCTGGTGGCCAGGTGTAACAGGCCGACATCAAGGCATGGATTCAGTCCTGTGCGGAATGCCAGAGGTCGTCAAGAGACAAACAGCCGAAGGCGCCACTCATGCCACTCCCAATCATGTCCACACCATTCCAGAGGATAGCGATGGATGTCGTTGGTCCACTTCTCCGAACCAGGAGAGGTAGCTGTTACATTCTTGTACCTATGGACTACCACACTAGGTGGCCGGAGGCGACGCCACTCAGGAGAGTTGATGCAGTGACAGCAGCAGAAGTCTTGATTGAACAGTGCCAGACTGCAAAGGTGACCTTGACAGATCTGCGAATGATGGAAGAACTTTACTCACAGCTGGGGGCAGTTCACATCAGAACCTCACCTTATCACCCTCAGACGGACGAGATGGTCGAGAAGTTCTAAAGAGTATACTGAAAAAGTTCCCCAAAAGTACCTCTCAGAATGAGACGTTCTCTTATCGAAGTTGTTGATGGCCTATCGTGACACACCTCACCTTACCACGGGATACATCGTGACACACCTCACCTTACCACGGGATACACTTCATTTCAATTGTTGTTCGGGAGAGCCATGAGAAGTTCACTCAGTATCCTAGCAGAGGAATGGAAAGGTGAGAAACACTCTGATACTCACCTGTTTGAGTATATTAGTAAGTTGAAAGAAGATGTCGAAAACATGTTTGAAGTTGTAGCAGACAAGGAGAGTGCAGCCAAAGCAAGGTTGAAGACTACATACAGGGAGGGTTTCATTTAGGGGGGGGGGGGGGGGGGGGGGGGGCTGGAACCTTCCCCCCCCTGGAAATTGTATTATTAAAATTCATTAGAAACTTTGTCACATCTTTAACCATCATGCCCCTCCTTAAAATCCAGATACCTCCAGTTGCCCCCCGCCCCCCTTGGACAATTTTCTAAATGAAACCCTGACATATGATAAACATGCAATGGAAAGAAGCTTCCAGGTTGGAGACCTTGTTCTCGTGTTAGTTCCTGGCCTCACAAGCAAGCTCTTGTTCACAGGATGGACTGTTCTCCGTGTACGAACAAGTCACGCCCGTCTCATATCGGATCGATGTTGGGACACAGGATAAACCAAAGATCAGGTTGTGTCAAGTCAATTCTCTTAAGTTATGGAACACCCCCAAAGTTTTGTTAGTCGCGATGGCAGGGTTTCATTTAGAAAATTGTCCAATGGGACGGGGGGAGCAACTGGAGGAATCTGGATTTTAAGGGGGGGGCATGAAGGGGGGGCATGATGGTTAAAGATGTGACAAAGTTTTACAAACACCATCTGGGGGGTCGGGGTATGCTTGAATGTGTGTGTGTGCACAGGGTTTCATACAGTATTTTGATTTTTGGGAGGGTGGGGGGGACTCCAAAGTTTGGTGTTGCCGTGGAGGGGGGTGTATAGAAGCACATAACAACTAGGGCGGTCTGGGTGCATGCTCCCCCCCAGAATAAAAAAATAAAATAATAGATGTTCTGAGACTGATTCTGAGGCATTCTGGGGGTACTAACATTCTGGGGGTACTAGCTGGGGGTACTAGTAGTCAGTTCTAAAAGGGAAGTCTACACAGCCAGACTCAGTTTTATTTGGGTGGTGAAGGAGGACTACTACTTTGTATGCACTATATTTATTATTGCACTTTACTTTAATATAGAATTGTTAAGGAAAACAAACATTTTTAGGGGGGGGAGGGATAAACTGGTCTTAGGAGAGATCCCAGGGCTTCCCTCCCCCTCCCCCTAAATGATGAAACCCTGGTGTGTGTGGACTCCCCTGTTGTTGTTTTTTGTTGGCTGAGGTGGTTCCTGCCTGGATATACTTAGTAGTACTATAATGTGAAACTAACAGTTGACACAAAGGTTGTAGAAAGATAAACTGGTGTGTATAAATGATGTGATCTATTTATAGAAGGGAACAATACTAGATACTTACATCATCATATTATTGAGTGGTATATAAATTGAAACACAGAGAGCAACAAAACATAAAAATGGATATTCGTTCGTATTTCAGGAGTGCATCCAAGTATTCGGTAGTTTCTAGCTCTAGTGATTCTGAGGATGGTAATGAGTCTGAGATTAATGTACAGCCCTATCCTCCTAAGAAGCATTGCTCAAGTTCTACTTCTAAACCACTTTCCAAGTCAGGATCTGGAATCAGGAGATACAACAAAAAGTGGGAAGAAACTTTTCCCTGGTTAGAGTTTGATGAAAATTTACAGGGTGCATTCTGCAAATTATGCAAAAAGGGTGGAAGATCTCTTCAGAGGACTGGTGGGGCTTGGATTACCAAACCATTCACTAACTCAGAAAATGAAATCACATTCAAAAAGTGAAGTGCACCTTCTATCCTGTCAATTGGACGTGGAAGCTGATTGAGCTAGGAGAGCAGCAAAGATTACAAAATAGAAAGGCGATTAAAGCTCTAATCCAATGTACTCACTTTCTAGCACATCGCACATAAGTTATTGACTTTGACAAACTAGTTGAATTGGTAGTGAGTTGTGGTGGAGAGACTCTTCAAACCTTTCTTGACAGAGCTGGAAGAAATGCAACGTACACCTCAAAAATGGCTGTAGTAGAGTTTGTGAATGCTCTTGGAACATGGGTGGAACAGTCTCTACTCAAGCGGCTTCATAAGGCACCCTTTTTTTAGCATCATGGCTGATGAATGCACTGATGTTACTACCATAGAGGAGATGACAATTTGTTGTTGTTGGGTGGAGAGAGGTGTACCAGAAGAACACTTCATTGAAATTTTACCTTGAAGAAAGCTAATGCTGAAAGTATCTATTCTGCTTTAGTGGAATACTGCAAGGAAAAGAACATTCAGTTGGGAAGGCTTATAGGAATGGGATTTGATGGAGATGCTGGTGACAAAACAGGAGTTCAAAGAAGGTTGAAAGAGCTCTCACCTCATGCATTGTTTGTCCACTGTCGCTGTCATGTCCTTCAACTGGCTTCTGTGCAAGCTGCTAATGCTACGCCAGGTATCAAGCATGTCTACACTACTCTGATGACGTTATGGAAGATCTTTCGATACTCCCCAAAACATGCAGAGTAGATTCAGAAAGTACTAGATCTTCCAGAGCTCAAGATTGTGAAACCGTCAGACACACGCTGGCTTGCACATGAGCGTTGTTTCAAAGCAGTAAAAGCTCAATAGTTCTTGCAAATATATGAAACATCACATGAACCAGAAGCTCTTGGACTAAGTAAAGCCCTTTCTACAGCAATGTACCTACTTGACTACATTCTTCCTCAAGTGGCAAAGCTTAGCCGTACCTTACAGACCAAGCACCTGGACTTCTCCCTTATTTCTAGTCTAGTGGATGCTACTCTTAATTCACTTGATGATGCTATACTGCCTTCAGCAAATTGGATTTTACAACTACAAGATGCAAGAGAAGAGTTAAAAGCAGAAACAAGTATTGAAGTCACTCATTTAGATATATGCTCTTTTCAAGAAAGAGTGGGCAAGCCTTTTATCAGACTCATCAAAGATAACATATCCAGCCGGTTTAGATCTTCCTCAAAAGATGTGTTATCAGCATTCAGTATTTTTGATCCGAAGAAAGTGCCCAGCCTCTCTACTCATGAGACACCTTTATATGGAGAGAGTTCAATTCAAACTCTCATTGGACAGTTTGGGAGAGATTTACCGGCTAAATCATTGGAAGGAACTGAATTTGAGAAGGCAGCGATTGTCTCTTCTGACCTCAGCACAGAGTGGAAAACGTATAGTCAGCTCCTTATTAAGCAGCCAAAAGATGATACATCCATGCAGCTGAAGGAATTACTCACCAATGACATGCTTATAGCATTATTCCCCAATCTACATAAACTGGCATTGTCTATTCCCGTTTCTACAGCATCAGTGTAATGAAGTTTCTCAGATATGAAATTAATAAAGAATCGCCTTCGTAACCGCTTAACTGAACTTAGCCCGTCCAACTTAATGAAAATTGTCATTGAATCTCCGAAAAACTCACTGATATATAGTGATTTGGAAGAAATTGTTGACGTGTGGAGTAGAAAAGGTAGACGGATTGCTGTGTAAACTCTCTCATTCAGACTCTTATCTCATTACATATGCATACTCTCACTGCTCATGCACTTTGTCAAGCACTATCAACATCAATAATGGATTTTAATAATACAATTTTCAAGGGGGGCAAAAAGGTTCCAAGGGGGGGCAACTGCCCCCCCCCCCTCCCACCTAAATGAAACCTTGGATGGTTGACCAAGAGGAAGACAAAGGAGAATTGGACTGTTAAAAGTCCAGGAGCATGAGTCGGCAGAGGAACTGGAGATGGATCCACAGCTGACGGAAGAGCAACGATGGCAACTCCAGCAAAGTGGTTTGTCAATGACGCTTCTGGGAAGCAATGCCTGGGTCCACCAAGATTGTCACACAGCAGATCCCCACGGAGAAGCCACGCATGTGCGGGTGACACATTACATTACCAAAGGCAAAAGCTGAGGAGGTTCGTGAGTAACTCCAGCAGATGTTAGAAGGTGGAATCATCACTAGTGAATGGGCAGCACTCACGGTCTTGGTAAGAACAAAGGATGGCAAGTTACGTATTTGCATTGATTATAGGAAGCTGAATGCTGTCACGAGTGCCGAAGATATCGTGATGCCTCGCATCGATGATTTGTTGGAGGTAGTTGGTCCAGCGGAGTACGTTTCCACACTAGATCTGACGAAAGGCTATTACCAGGTCGAGCCTCTGGTCTTAAAAGGAGCTCTGGCAACATACCAGAAACTCATGAATGAGGTGCTCAATGAATGATTTGCATTCATTTTGCACGGCCTGTTTGGTCATCTTCTCAAAGACGTGGGAGAAACATCTCATAGTCCTGAAGAAGTTGGAGGATGCTGGGCTTAAGACCACCACAGCCAAGTGCAGCAGCTGAGTGCTCTTTCTTAGGTCACAGACAGATACACCCAGCAAGCCAAGGTCTCCGCCATGAGGGCCCAGCTCAAGCCAAGGTCTCCGCCATGAGGGCCCAGATCAACCAAGTTCTCCGCCATGAGGGCCCAAATCAACCAAGGTCTCCGCCATGAGGGCCCAGATCAAGCCAAGGTCTCTATATGTTGTTTTTGGTTATAAGCTTCTTTAAAGTGGTGACCGATGTTTGTGATCCGTAATTAGGGTCACAACATCTGGCAACTAGAGAGAATGAGATAGGTTGTACACATGCTCCGTCTCTGTGATGGTTCAACTCTCACCACATTCACAAGAATTTTTTTACATCTGTGCGCAGGCACTGTCTTGCTGATAAGCAACCAGCTTTTAAAGTACGATATTTACATGGAATCAGTGCTTAGATCTGCCTAACCTACAGATCTAACCTAACAACCATACATTTGTGGCTCAGATACATGGGGAAGTGAATTCCAAATTTCAGCAAGTATTCTGAGATATCTAGTCTCAAAAGCTTAATTTAAACCAGACCAGGCATTAGTTACATAACCACCGACTCCTGTATATGTAGGTATTCAGCATCTAGCCAAACACAGTCTTGTCCCGATTAGAAAAGTGCAGCTTTGTCTGCTTGCAATATAGACATTCCAAGCAGTAATACATAAATATATACGTACGCAGGCAGAGCACATTCTCATTGGCCGTGCAGTTGGCGATGTAGTGAGAGCTGGGAGTGGCTCTGATCTTGCACTGAGCATCTAATTCACAGCACGTGTCCTTGTCCTCCAGCTGGTAGCAATACTGGCACACAAAGGAACGAGTGAAGTTCTCCTGCCCCTGTGTATTTACAGGAAAGTAATTGGTAAAATTGTGGGAGAGGTAAGAATTTTTAATTTTATTGTAAAGCGACGGGTGTGTAAAGCAAAGCTGAGGTTACTTCTGTAATGCAATCATGTGCTATAATAAGGCCACCTCCTACTAGTGCCAATTACCTCCCTTGTTGTTTCTCTACTTCTGCATGGAGAGCGAACAAGAGAGAGTACTATTTTTTTTTAATTCCTGTCAATTTAAGGTGGGGAGGGGGGGCGGCGTACTATTTTTAAATTATTAATAAAAAAAATTGTGTTTACTAAAAATATAGCTCTCTCTGTGCTCTCTTTTGATATACTAAAAACAGTTGTATAGGTATCATGCCAAAGTTACATGCAGTCAAAATTGGGGGCCTCAAAAACGACATGCCTGAATTCTTAGCAGTTCTGGCTTTTAATTGGATCAAGTGCTAGACAGTGTGGAAGCACTCCTCTACAAAGCGAGTCATTTCATATTGTTTGCTTTCTTATATTTGACTTACAGTACAATTTACTGTGTTTATGGGAATGCACGCGACTTCAGTCGTGTTACCATAAGCACAATTATCATCAAATTCACACTCTATACAACGGACGGGCAGATCTTCACAGGATATATTAGCTGGGCAAGACGGTGTGATGTCAGAACCATTCGTCATGTTCGTGTCAGCTTCATCGCCGCTCTGAGAGAGGGAGAGCCTCGGACAGGACACCGCGAAGCTTAAAATGACTAGCCAA
Organism: Cladorhizidae sp. MBARI D1340-BT2; assembly: GCA_028752905.1. NCBI lineage: Eukaryota > Metazoa > Porifera > Demospongiae > Poecilosclerida > Cladorhizidae > Cladorhizidae sp. MBARI D1340-BT2. The sequence goes on from JAQNBH010000006.1 coordinate 11,759,715, forward strand.
AATGCCTTTTCAGAATAACGAAGTCCTGCGTTTATCACCACTCTCATCGATGTTCTTCTAGTGATCATTTCTGGTGTTGTGTGGTCAAGTGTTTTTTTGGTAAAGGTCATCAATATAACGCCTAAGTCACACCCACCACACCACTAGGGAGGTAAAGGGTCGCATACGCGAGACTATTTCATGCAATTTGCCAAATAGAAAGTACATCTGATTGCTTGTCCTAAAGTCAGTCATCATTAACTAATAATTAAAACAATAATTAAAACAACAATCATTTGAACTTGAGGGGAAGGGGGTTCCATAAACTATATATATATAACGTAACTATCTAACTTAAGGGGACTATTTTGTGAAATATGTTGAAAAAATTAACTTTTTGCTGTTTGTCACAATATGTACCTCACAATATGTACCTATAGATATGAAGAAGGTAAATTTCAAGTTTTATAGGAATTCGAAATTCCACCTCAAAGTTACAGTCATTTTTGTACATTGATATTTAAATTTCGTTCACTCTTTCCATCAAGATCTTGAAGAACAACTTGACTTCCTCGTCATATGTGATAGCGATAGAGCTAACTTGATCAGTTTTTATGCTATGAACTTCATATTGGAGTCAAAATGTAGCTTATTCTTAAAGCTATCCTTTACCGTATAGTAAACGTAGCACGTGATTAGTATAAAAGGGGTCACATGCTCATAATGCTTCACCGTCCGCGTGTACTTGAGCTGACTGTTTGTTTTCTCACAGTCACTAGGCCTCCAAAGAAGTATTACACGATGAGCAAGTCAAGTATTGCTAGGAGAGCTAGAGAAGCCAAAGCTATGGCCAGTCCCTTCACTCCTGTTCGGGTAAGTTCTAGATAGCGTGACCCCTATGGCTAGTAACATTGCTAAAGGTATTTTTGTCCGTGTAGATAGCTAATTTTGACTGTGAAAACTTTGGTAAACTTTTCTTTGCCCTATATAGGATGGTATTGCTACTGCACCTGGACAATCCACAGATGGACTTCCAAATACAGGAGACTGTCCCACACCAGCCATGACAGCGTCCAAGAAGAAGCTGACTTTAGCCGCTGACTCTGCTACATTGACTGCCTCTGCTACATCCACCTCAACCTCCTTCTCTGCATCCACCTCAACTTTCTTAGTTACAGCTGCATCCTCCCCCAGTTCTTGTGGCCTATCAATAAAGGCAATGAATGTTTATTATGGAGGGGCTATTCGTAACAACACAGGAGGTATAGAAGCTATGACACATGCGATTGATGCAATTTTCTTTCACTGTATGTCCACTGATGCCCATCCAGAGCATAGCTTTTGCCCTGAGGGTATAGACAGTTGGTGCAAGTATAATAGAGCCTTGGCTAGTTGCATTACTCCTCATTCGCCCAAGATCCCTAAAGATTTGGCAAAATACATTAGGCCTGTTTTTGTGAAATTGGCTAATAAGGATCTTCTAAGTAGATGTTCCTTAGGGGCAACTCAGAATCAAAACGAATCATTTAATTCAGTTGTCTGGTCCAAAGCAAGTAAAACAGAATTTTTGTCAATGCCTACAGTTACCTTAGCTGTAAATTTAGCTGTCATGATTTTTAATGAGGGCATGGAAGGACGTCTGGTGCACCAAATTGGTATAGAACCTGGCTCTCGGATCAGAATGGTTTTTAAGGCAGCTGATGCAAGGAGGCTCACCAGAAGTCGGAATAAGGCAGAGGAGGTGGCTATATAAAAGGAGGAGAAAGAGGAAGGCAGCTACAAGAATGGCAGCAGAGGAGAGGGCAATAATAAGTGAAGGACCTACCTATGGCCCTGGTCAGTTTTGAAGAACTATGAACAGAGTTGACTTTGAATGTGGTGTTGTGGTTACCACTACTTTAACAGCTTGTTTCTCAATACATGTTTTTTTTTCTTATTAAATAAATAAAGGAAGCTATTTTTATTTGTTTCCCTATAATTTTTGTACCATTGGAAAGCTTATTTTATATAGAAGATTGTACTAAGCTCCTTTTGCTCATTTTTGGAAGTATTATTGAAATTTGTGTAAATTTGTGCGAACATGCGTTGAAATGTTATGTGACATGAATTGAGAATGTTATATTGTGAATTAAATGCAGTGTTATTACAAAAACTCTTTAGAGGGCTTATCTGGTGTTATTCATCAGTCCATAGCATGAATTAGCCAGTGTAGACCAGCCAAACTACTAGAAATATTTTAAAGTTAGTATATCAGGTGACCTTAGAACTTCGGCCTATAGTTCCTACAATATTATATAATAACATTTATAATTGATACCATTAAAAGATAAATTTAAGAGCTACAATTTGGTGCCAAAATCAGTTACATAGGTGGATGTACCAAATAGTTATGGATGAATTAGTTCGAGGTATTAAAATGCTTATTTACCACAAAATAGTCTCCTTAACCTTTTCTTTAAAATGTAATTGCATTTCTACCCCACCTCCCTCTTGCCATGCCCATCCCTACATTCTAACAGACATGTATCATGATGTACGCATGTGTCCGAGGTATTGTTAAGATATATATATAACTGTCTTTTCATTAAACATTTTTTACATTTTTTTAATTCACACCCTCAAGTCAGGGTAAACAATAACAAAATTATTAGAATAGATTATGGGTCTGTTAGTTCACGGAGAAGAGGTGATTGAGTACATACCAAGACATGGTAACGATCAGAGGCAGATGCACCACAGAGATTATAGATGCAGTCTGAATTTGGCGGGTGGAATGTTTTATTCTCACAGATTTTGTGATGGAACCCATGACTAGTTGTTCTTGTGATGATATGTCGATTTCTCTGATTTGATGTCTTCCAGGTTGCTGATTGAAATGCTGGTCCACGATGGAATTGTTGCAATATGTAATGTTCCTCTCGTTGCCGAAAGTCTAAATACTCTGTTATGACCATATCTTGGAAGGGTAATCCTCTGTTATGGAGGTCTATGGTGAAAGCATGTTCATCTATAAGATGGTATACTAATGTGGATGATGTGCTCATCCCAATAGCTATTTTAAAGGATGACTTAACTTCTTTTAGGTGTTGCAAATGGAGGTAAGGAGCGTTCTCGTGCAAACCATAGGTGATGATTGGGGAGATTTTCATGCAAAAGATTTTCATCCCCGTTTCAATTGATACTCTTTGAAGATGATGCAAACATCCAATGGCTGAGTAGGCTTTCTATTTAGGTGGATTGTAAATGTTAGAGATGGTTGGAATGTAATTCCCAGATATTCATAACTGGAAGTGATGTTGACTTCCTGGTTGTCATATGTGAAGTGATCTTTTATGCCAAGTCTTCCAGCTTTCCTGAACTTCATAATCCTCGTTTTTGAAATGTTCACCTTTATCTTGTTCTTTAAGCATCAACTATGGAGCACATTAAGAGCCTCTTGAATGTCACCCGAATTTATGGAATAGAATACCAAATCATCCGCATAAAAGAATGATTTTAATAACTGTGACACATTTCTTAATGCAGAGGAGAGGTCGGTGATCAGAGGAGAGGTCGGTGATGTAAAAGAGGAAGCAGGTGGGGGAGAGGAATTGCTGGTTATGGTAAGTCGCTGTTTAAACAAGTTTGAAACTTCCCTCTTTTTCATCAAACATTCCTTATCGAACCATGGTTTGCCGTATGATGTCTTTGTCCTCTTGGGGATTACCGAGTCTGTGATGGCTGTCAATAACACTGTGGTGGCAGTGTCAATATCAAACATGGTAACTGCCTCCTCTAACAGATATAAAGCAGAATGATTATGAAGTTAAATTAAGTTGGGTAGGGAGGTTAGTAGCTTGGTGTCACTAATGTCAGATTTAAGACAAGCCTTTGGTGTTTTCCAATAATATCGTTGACCACTACTGGGGTAGGGACTGGGAATGATGGCATAATTTTGAGGAATATCAGATCAATCGTACTTTCACCTTGAGGGGATATATAAGTTTTACTCTGAGTCTCGTTCGTGATCTCAAAATCAATATTTCATAGTTGGACAAGTTCTTCGCCTTTGCTCAATCCGACAGTTGAAGTCTCCTCCGATCACAATAGGAATCGTGTCAGTGTGTGTCAGAGCATGACTGATGCAGAGCATAATGTCACATATACCAGTATTTGGAGGGAAGTAAAAGACTAGAAAGAAGGCTTGGTCAGGAACTCGGAATGAAAATAAAGCAACACATCGGAGAAGAGAATTCACACTAATTTTTGATACAACAATTGTCTGTGGCAGTACAGAGAGGCATGCTCTTGCAGTCATGGGGGTAATGGGAGGCTCGGGCGTGGACAGTCAGTCTTGTGTAATTATTATTATTGTTGTTGTTTGAATTAATAATAATAATTATAATGATGATGATGATGATGATGATGATGATAATGATAATAATAATAAGTATATGTGTTAATTAGGTGTTAATTAGGTGTTAATTAGGTGTTAGTATGTTGTGTTTGCTGTTTGCTCTATAATAATAATAATAATAATAATGACATTTTCTTTTAATTATAATAATATATGTACATGTATTAAAATAATAATAATAATAATAATAATAAAATTAAAAACAAATAAATCAATTTAAAAAACAATAAATAACAACAATAAATAACAAACAGATAACAAATAAATGAAAATAATAATGACAATGATAATGATAATTTGTAATTATGGTGGTCGTGGTTTCAAGTTCAGGCTCTTCTCTATTTATTGTCATTATTATTTTCATTTATATGTTATGTTTGTTATTTAAAAAAAGAAGTTAATTAATTAATTTTTAATTTTGTTTTTAAGTTCATTATTGTTTATTTATTTATTTATTATTATTGTTGTTATTTTGTTGTTGTTATTGCTATTATTAAATTGCTAATATTAAATAGTATTATTATTATTATTATTATCATCATCGTCGTCGTCATCATCATCATCATCATCATCATCATCATCATCATCATCATCATCATCATCATTATCATCATCATCATCATCATTATATTATTATTAATTCAAACAATTACACCCGACTGTCCACGCCTGAGCCTCCCATTGCCCCCATGACTGCAAGAGCATTGCCTCTCTGTACCGCCACAGACAATTGTTGCATAAAAAATTGGTGTGAATTCTCTTCCCCGGTCACGGGTGTGTTGCTTTATTTTCCTTCCGAGTTCCTTTAGGAAGGCCAATGACTTTGGGCCAATGGCACCTAGGGTCTCTACCACAACTGGCACCCAAAAAAAATTCCTGGTATTTAAGGCAGTGGTATTTAAGACAGTGGTACATGTCCTCCTTTTTCTCTTCAGCCATGGCAGCTACCGCACCTGAGCTCCTGGTAGCTTGAGCACAATAGGACTGTGCCAGAGTGTTGGGGCAGGTCACATCCCAGACCAGGGGCTTGCCACATTTCCATGGCACCATGGTGATTCCATCCGGACGCTTGCCGTTGAGTCCAGACGGTTCCAGCCCCTTGAGCAGATGACATAGCCCTATGAATACTGTTATTCATTGAGGAATGTCGGTAGTCACAGCTCAAACTTACTGTGAGACCAAAATGGTCCACCTCTGCATCACAGTGCTGGCAAAAGTGGGGATGGCAAAGAGGGGACCCCAAATGAAGGCCAACAGCAATCCTGATAGTTGTGTCATCCATCCTCAAACCCAAGTTGGAGATTCGGGGTGCACGAAGCCATGCCCTAGCAGAGACAGCCAAAAGCCTAGCTCTTGTCAGGCTATCTGAGGCGTTGCTTATTATTATTATTATTATTATTATACAGTACATTATACAGTACATTATACAGTACATGTAATTGTGGTTTTATTTTATTGTTCATTATTTATGTACATTTTTCATTTAATTTAATTTATTATTTAATTTTAAAAAAATTATTACCTCTGGTGCACGTGCTGGGCGTATGTACTGGCACGTGGTGGATAGTATATAACAGGCTCAAGCGAGCCTTAGCGCCTCATTATTCCTGATGAAGACTAGAGCATCTAGTAGAGTGAATAAAATTTGAAGTTGATTATTGAGAAGGTGATTTTTATTTAAGAACTACCCAAAGAACTACCCCAAAAATTCCCAAAAGTCCTTGACCTGGGTGTAAAAATAAACAGGAAAAATGGGAAGGAAAATGCCATTAATATTTATTATTTATTCTGTTGAGCCTTGAGAGATAGGCCATCACTAAGTACGTATATACAAACAATAAATGACGATGACTATTAGGGGGAAAAACATGAATTAACTCAATGAACTCTCAGTTGGCATAATAACATTAAAATCACCTCAATAATCAACTTCAAATTTTATTCACTCGATGTTTCGACTAGATACTCTAGTCTTCATCAGGAGTAGTTGATTATTGAGAAGATGGTTTTAATGAATTAACTATTTTAATGATTATTACAGCAAAATAATGAATTTTTGTTTGGGATGATGATGGGAGGGGGTGCCAAAGACATAGGACCCTAGGTGCCAAACATTAAGTATTTCCTCTTCTATATACCACCATTTGAGCATATTTCCCATTACAATTCTGCCTATGCTAACACCTCTTCCTTCACCCCTGCTATTGGTCTACCTAACATTTTGATCTAGCCAAAATTAGGCCTACTCTCCCTTCTTCATCTTCATTTCTCCATTCTACCACCCACTCTTCAGACCCTTCAATGCCCTCAACCATATCCAATAACCTTTCTTGATCACCAGAAAATTCCCCACAGTATATACAACAAGAAATGCACAACATCTTCCACAACACCTTCATCACATAGCTCACATCTACCATCCCGGCACATACCACACCTCACCTTGTTACCCAAGAGTCCCTCTGATGCCGTCCTTTAACCTAAATCTCAGCCTCACTTCCCCTGTGTTACTGAATCCTCTTACATATCTTTCTTTTCCAAACTCTTCTTTAGCTAACTTATATATACCACTTGAGACTGGATTTCCCTCCTACTTCTTCCTGCCACTCTTCCTTACGAACATCCCTTACACAATTCCTCCATGTTGCACTTGAGCCTACTAGCTCCAATGCTCCTTCCCCCCCAAACTTCCTTTTCCACTCACAAAACTCTGCCCACCAACCTGGACAATCACTTAATAGTGCCACAACTTTTTTTACTGGCCTAGCTTCACTCATTCTCTAACCTCCATCAACTAACACTTTCTTTTCTTCCCTGCTCCAGCCTCCTCCAGCCCAGGTCCCCTCTTACTGCCACCTGCATTACTCCCTCCAACCAGTTTCCTCCCAACGCTCTTGAATTATTTTCAAATTCTTAGGCTGTCTTCCCTCCAGTCCACCATACTTCACATGCATGTTCTAGACATGGCCTAGCTAGCAACTCCCATATTAGTTTACCTCTGCCCGTCTCTATTTCTCTGTTTACCCTGCTCATATAACCAATTCTTGCCCTCCGTTTCTCTGCCTTTTCCTTCATCTTCTCCAAATGAACATTTCCTCTCATCTCCCTGTCAAACCACGCACCAAGATATTTGAAGGCTTCCACATTCTCCATTCTCTCCTCATTAATCTTCCACTCTCCTCCACTACACTTTCCGCCTCTATCATTGACTTGCTATTAAGGGGGGAATAATGTCAAAAAAATACACCTCGACAATACCAATCATATCTTCCACCCACTACCCTCTATCAACATAATTTTTGTACCAAAATGTAGCTTAGAAGATAAGCTATTTAATGATGTATTTAACTTTTGTCATAGATATTTTTATGCCAAAGTGTCAGCCAGTCCTCGAATTAAAAACCATTAATAATGCTAAGTGGCTGCTAGTTGGTTTATGGTAAGAGTATATGCATGTAGTAGTTTCACCTAAACTATTTGAATCGGTATGATAATGCACCACAGGAGAGGGGGGAAAATCCCATACAAACCTCATGCAGATATGCCCCAACACATTCTCATAATGAAAATAAAATAATTTAAGTTAAATAGCACACAATAAGCATTCTGGTGATATATAAATTATGGAGTTTGGGTGAGAAATCAGGGAGAAATTTGTGGAAACATTTCTAATCTTAATGCGACGCGATTCTTCTTCACACTTGCTGGGTTTTTAATGAAAATAGTGAGTGCAAAAGCTGTCGTAACTGCATCATAGAATCTTCAAATGTTCTGAAACTTGGAATATGACTTCAATATGAGCAGATACACCATTTAAAATAGTTGTTAAGTAAAGTTAAAATTAGCATTTTGACATTATTCCACCTTAAACCTAAATCTCCATTTCATTGCATAATTTATATCACATTCAACACTCACTTGTAACTCCACCTGATCTCTCACTCTTAAATATTGTTATGTAAATAATTAATGTCATAAAATAAATTTATCATTTTCTACTTTTTCTTTGTTGCTTCATCCATCTTAGTCTTCTTAGTCGACCTTCTCTTCAAATTTCTTCTTGCCTCTTGATTACCCAAAACATTTCCTAAGACCTTGACCTGGGTGTAAAAATCAAAAATGGGAAAATGTCATTAATGATTTAATATAATTTCTGAGTTGTATTTAAGGAGTCATTATATACACTTGATAATTGTCATATAAATAAATAATTGAATATTAATGACATTTTCCCTTTCCCATTCTTTCCCATTTTTACACCCAGGTCAAAGTCTTGGGAATTTTGGGGGATATTAAATTACCTGCCAACCAACTCTGCTCGCTGGATGGCTAAATTTTTGACCTTTGCCCCTTGAGTGCTAGCGAATTATTAAATGCTATATACTTGGATGTCTAATTTTGAACAATTCATTTGATTTGTGTGCTTTTCCTCTGATATCTGATACCATCACATCTTAGTGTCATAAGAGGAGTTATTTATTTGACGATTCCTCTAGCGATCGCAAAATGGATTCACGCAGTAGTTATTGTAATGGACATTTGTAGTAAACATTTGTAGTAAATAAGACTCAGAAATTAATTATTAAATATTAATGACATTTTCCCATTACTTCCTATTTTTCCTGTTCATTTTTACACCCAGGCCAAGGTCTTTGGATTTTTTTCCAGATGAAGTTAAACCACGCGCACCAAGAAGTTTGTTCAATGTGAAAATAGCTAACATACTTTTCATCAGCAGTGTGTCGGCACACGGTAGTCCTCCTTTTTGCAGTTAATTCAAACGTGAAGAAGAAATGGTTCATTTTCATTAAGACACACAATAATTAGATGCACATAGCAGAAAATGATATATATAGTGTGTTGTATATAATTATTATGCACTCACAACATTTTGTCGGTATCAATAGAAATTCAAACTTGAAAGTGTATTGTTGAAAGTGTATCAGCTAAAAAAAAAGGTTAAGAAAAAATAACAACAAAGCAATAATGAAGCAATAATAATAACAATAATAATAAATATTAGTAATAATAATAATAATAATTAATAGCAACAACAATAACAACAACAATAATAATATAATAATAATAACAAAACAAAACAATAATAATAACTAATAGCAATAAAAGCAATTGAGAATAGAAGTTTGTAAAAGGCATAGAAAAGATGTGAATGATGAAGAGAGATGACGTGCATAGCAAAGATTAGTACAGTATGGGAGGCACATACAGAGAGAGATTTGGATGAACAGGTGTACTCGCTGCCATACATACTAAGAAGTTTCCAACATTAAACTCTTGGTATCCCTCTCTGACAAGTTTGTTGAGCCGCTATACTCTTCTGAGAACTCCCTCTTGCTCTCAATAAAGACATTGGGTGGCCCAGTCTGCATGGACGCATCGCTCTGGTGAATAAATGGTTTCCTGCAACATATCAGGTTAATGAAGTACTTGCGGACTCTAGGCGTGGCAAACACATAGAGGATGGTATTCGTGAAGCCTTGTCCCGAGTCACCGATACCCTAGACGTACAAATAGAAGGGACATCTCATTAAGGCAACAATTACTATCTTCCCTTGAAAGAGATGCATAAGGAAATCAAATCAGTACAGGTGCATATTTACAATAACTTATCACCATGCTGCAACACAGCGGTTCACTAGTTAGGCACGAAATATATACCACTCACGGTTTCATACACAGGGTTTCATTTCCAAGGGGGGGGGGGGGGGGGGGGGGGCAACTGGAGGGATCTGGATATTAAGGGGGGGCTAGGGGTTGGATATAAATTTAATTTTATTTTATTTATTACAATTTTTTAATCTCACCCAACTATGCTTCAACATACTGGAAAGGTGGATTCCAAGTTACAGAAGATTTGGATGCTCTATTCTGGACTTACAGTGGCTTTTGCACACACCATCCCCCCAGGAAGGCGATCAAGAAGCCTACCTGAATTCAGTGGGGACAATGGCATTTCCCCCCTTTTTTTCTTATGGTTACCACTTTAAAGCTCCATAGATTCTGTAAACTTCATGGTATGGACTTGATATATAGCTCAAAAGATAGGTCTCTCTGTGTGCTCTCTTTTGATACTAAAATATGTTTCATAGGTATAACTATAGGCAAGTTACTAGACTCTAAAGCGGAGTGACCTCAAAAGCTAGAATGCCTCAACCTCTGCCAAGATAACTCCAGATTGCTAAGTGCCAAAAAAATAAAAATGGTACGAGTGGCTAGAGGAAGCCCGCCTCTATGCAATCACCTTTTTGATTAGGCGTTAAAAATTTATTACCTGGTCAAGCGCGGGTAGAAAATTGAAGGCGTTGTAAAAGCAACACCTTCAATTTTCCACCCACACGCTTGACCAGGTAATAAATTTTTAACAGGTAATAAATTTTTAACGCCTAATCAAAAAGGTGTTTGCATAGAGGCGGGCTTCCTCTAGCCACTCGCACCAATTTCAATTTTTTTGCACTTAGCAATCTAGAGTTATTCTGGATGGGGACTTTGGGATGCAGGTTTTTGAGGTCCCTCCTCTTTAGGCTCTAGTAACTTGCCTATAGTTATCCTATGAAACATATTTTAGTATCAAAAGAGAGCACACAGAGAGACCTATCTTTTGAGCTATATATCAAGTCCATACAATGAAGTTTGCAGAATCTACGGAGCTCTAAAGTTGTAAACACAAGTTAAAAAGGGGGGGGGAGAATGCAGCTGTCTCCCCTGTCAGTGCAAACGCAAACTTCAATGTTTACATTGCCATAACTTTGTTTGGTCAAAAATGTTGACTCCTTGCCTCCCGCCCACAATAACTCATTCGAATAATTTTTTTATGTCTAACATTTTATACCATTATGTAGCTCTGTCTTTACTCTACAAATTGAATGGTTTCAAAAAAAATTCATTGCCTCTTTTGTGAAGTTATTGATGATCTAATGATGATCTAAGGTAAAATTTTACATTTGTACTCGCCATAACTAGTGGATTTAAAAAAAAAAGATTCTAAACCATTCAATTTGTAGCACTATGCATGTTCTAGCCACTGAAGCAATTACAAGCCAATACAAAATACTAGTAAGTGTGGGGAGTGGGCGGCATCTTCTTCAATGGTGCTTGCTTCTTTGAGTTACTTTGAAGGAGGACAAAAAGAAAGTATATGATATGCATATCATTTGAAAGCATGACAAGTGGGCTATCTTTTGATAGTGAGTAGAAACAAAAAAGTTATGATCAGTTGTATTTGAGGTTAACTTTTTTTTTAAAGTACCCCTAGCACCCCCTTAAGGGGGGGGGGGGGGCATGATGGTTAAAGATGTGACAAAGTTTCTAATGAATTTTAATAATACACTTTCCAAGGGGGGGGCAAAAAGGCTGCCACCCGCTCCCCCCTAAATGAAACCCTAATACAGGATTTTTCAAATGGGGGGGGGGGGATTATGACTTGATTGGATAATATAAAAGGGTCTGGCCACATGATTTTATCATGAAATTTAATGCTATGGTCCTGACTAATAATTCAATATGCTTTCTAATGGTATTTTCCATGCGTGTTGAAGGTAATTTGTAATTAATTAATAATTCACTATGACAGTGACCCTTCATTGAGGTTAACTGAAAAATAGAGTTAACAAGCTACTGTGTTGCTGTAAACTTCCTGCGTAACAAACCAAATGCAACTAGTTAACAATACCTGCACTACTAGTCCTTGATAATTCACACTAGTGCCAGGCTAGTGGAATAGTGTTAAGCAGATCTCACTGTCATACTGTTAATGTCCATAACTGTAAAATAGGTCAACTTGCATTTGAACTTTGGTATCGGTGAAAATTAGTGGGGGGGGGGGGGGGGATATATCAGATCCTGGGGGGTTTCAACCCCCCCCCCCCTCGAATGAAACCCTGTCACCATGTGTAAGCATATTCATGACTGTGGCTAGTTGGAGTTGCTTCCTGTGTCAGGATCATAATTGGGTGCAAGCATTCCAATGACTCGTAGCATGCAAAATCCAAACTTGTCAGTTTACTTGCCATACTAAGTACAGTACAGCGGATAATTTCCGTGTGGCAATATTTTCGTGGATTCCAATGTGGGGAATTCCCCCCGTTATAATGAACTTGCTAATTATGTATGCATGTTTGATAATCGCACCTCTTCAATTTGGACTGGAAAAAAATCTGGCATTGGCAAATACTTTCGAAATGGAGGCTATAGTTCGAGGCTACCATGCTCATCTGGAAATTTGGGATGCTGCCTTAGGTGAGCAACTATAGTGCTCACGAGACTCTTGGCTGTGGCGGTGTTGGACGCATAGTTAGTCATGCTCTCAGAAAGATACTGTTCTCTACTCTTACGATGAGGTGGAGTGATTCATTGCACAGTTACAGTTGTTAGACAGGTGGGGGAAACGATCGCTAGCCAGCTAACAGTCCTGACAATCCAAGTAGTGCATACATCCACCTCCCTAGAGCCACACTGAGCTAGTGCCCAATAAGTGCAGCTATTCTATAAATAGTCTCGGCAAGCTAGACCCTTTACCAACTGGCTAAGGGTTTGGCTCGCAAACTACAGTATTCCGTGGGAGGAATAGTGGTTTTTAACCACGAAAATATTGTCCCTCGGAAATTACCTGTAATACAGTATGAATGGGTCACCTATCCAATAGGTCACCCGTCCTAAATATGAATGGGTCACCCATCCTAAATATGAAGGTGTCACCCGTCCTATTAATACGAATCCTAAATATGAAGCATCACCCGTCCTAAATATGAATGGGTCACCCGTCCTAATATGAAGGTGTCATCCGTCCTATTAATATGAATGGGTTACTCGTCTTAAATATGAACATCACCCATCCTAAATGCGAATGGGTCACCCATCCTAATATGAAGGTGTCACCATCCTAAATATGAAGGTGTCACCCATCCTATTAATATGAATGGGTCACCCGTCCTAAATATGAATGGGTCGCCCATCCTAAATATGAATGGGTCACCTGTCCTAAACATAAAGTTGTCACCAGTCCTAAATATGGATCACACGTCCTAAATATGAATGGGTGCCAGTCCTAAACATAAATTGGCCACCTGTTCTAATTATACAAGCCTCCCAAATATATTGCATTTCGATATATACGTACACTAGCTACGTACACTAGCGAAGAGGAAAAAGCCAGAAACAGTGCAAGATAGATTTACGCCAATTTCCACCTCCAACACAATGAAGAGCTGACTCCATATTTTCAGCAAGATGAAGAAGACGGGGATGAAGAGAAGTTTGATCTCCACGTTGTACACGGCTACTTCAAGATTACGTGTGAGGATAGACCGAGCCTTCACCTGTCCATACAAAAATAGCCACACAAGTTACATAAATATATTAATAGCACATTAAAAATAAAAAGATGCTGGTATTCTATTAGTCCAACAGTGAAGTGTTATTCCTGCAAATATATTCTATTAACAGCACAATGAAATATTGGTGTTCTACACGTTAATAATAGCACAAGAACTGCTGCCATTGTTGTTCTATTAATAGAACACAAAGGTCAGTGTTCTATTAATAGCACAATAAATTATTGGAACTCTACACATTAATAATAGCACAAGAACCACTGCAGTTGCTGGTATTCTATTAATAGAACACTTACTTAAATGTTCAAGTATTCTATCAATAGCACAACATAATTGTCATGATAAAATAGCATTGTTCTATTAATAGCACAATAAGCGCTATTTAAGTGTTCTATTAATACCACAATGAATCGCTGACGTTCTATTAATAATATTAGCATTCTATGAATAGCACAATGAACGACGCAGAAAAATGTAAGTCTGACGCACCTCGTACTTGAAGTGGAAGTGGAGTGCTATCAATACGACTGTTATCAGAAATATTGCCGTGTACGTCCAAATATCGCTGACAAAGACAGCATTCATCGGCCTCTTGTTTCCATTGCTGGACACCACAGTGCTGCACCAGCTGGAGGCGGCATGGTGGTCAAAGCCCAACTTGTGAGTCAGGGCCTGCCACATGATCACCACGGCGGGCAGGCCATACGCCATCAGGTAGAACGAGACGAAAGACTTGTGACTGATGTGTGCTTCAGTCATGACGAGGAAGTAAATGTAGATGGCAATGAATATCGTCCAAATGGTCGAAGAAATGGTCCCGTACATAGCAAAGGACGCCTGAGCCACGCAGAGTTTGCCCCAGGATGTGCTGTATAAGGAGGTGTGGCTGTCGTAATTCTCATCTCCCAGGTGCATGCTAAAGTTCATGCAAATGCCAATAAGATTCGAGCAAGACACCATGAAGTCCATCAGCGAGAGGTTGACCAGTATCTCTCTCGCCTTGGTGTGTATTCCTGGCACGACAAAGTAGGAGAGGATGATGAGGAAGGAGCCAATCATGGAGAGAACACACGTCACACATACCACCACCTTCAGAGAAGTAGTGTCATTCGATAGGCAATTGAAATTGCGAGAAAACTCGGGATATTTATTGCTGTAGTCTTCACCAACTACTGTGAGCTCAGATGGAAGCAACATGACCCCCTGCCTGCATAAGATACATGCAACACAAATATTAAAGACATTCACAATGCCAGATGAGCCATCATCCAAACTCCAGTGTAAAGGTCTTCTTATTATCGAGTCCACAAAAAAAGTACAAACACAAGATTAAATATGGTTCAGCCAGAGCTGAACACATTTCCAAACCACACATCCCCCCTCATTTTCTTCTCCTTTTTCAAAATCCCCCCCTCCATTATCTTATACCTTCACTGTGTTTCAAGTGCCTGCTCATTATATTGTCCATGCTTGAGTTACGATACTTTGCATGCTGTTTCATTATATACCAGTCAAGAAATGGCCGAGAAAAAGTTTGATTTATTTCTCATAGAAGTGTATCGACAAGACGAGCTAGCTTCTAATTCTTCTAGATCTTCTCTTTTTTTAATAATTATTTGGAAGTTGTTTTGTTGCCCTTCATTGTGACCAGAATCAGTTGATATTGAATGCTCTTTGCTTTGTGGGAGTTCGAATCACGATTAACTTCCCCCAAAAAACTATTAGCCAATGTGAAAAATCTCCTATGTCCCTTCCGCACTTCCAATGTGAAAGCATCTGTTCCTCAGATTAAGCTAAAAATCATGAATTTGCTGACCCGAAAGTGCCCATTGCTCATCTTCCTCAAGCTACAACTCCTTCCTGCTCTTTAGTACACAAGAAAGACGCTCCTGAGCTGGCACAGCTGATAGTTGTTGGTCTTCCTTCCCCTGACATTATAAATGATGCAGCTGATGAGCAAACCCTCAAGAGCATTGCTCGTGGGCTGGGTGTCCATCTGGCAGGTAAGAAGACGTACCGCAGAGTGTGTTTGAAAGACAACTCCTGAAAACCCGGTATCTAGACTCATTATCGTGACTCTAGCCCCAGGAAAAAATTGTAAACCCTTGTTCAAAGCAAACATCTCAAGAGAGTCGCACATGTCTAAGAGGGTATTCATTCATCCCCGTCCTTGCTGAACCTAACAAAAGGTGCAATACCAACTTAGACGTGAGCTCCGACAGAAAAGAGCAGACAAATCGGAGAATGGTGGATCAAATTTGGGCATGTTGTAGAAATGAAACTTGCCTCGTGACTAAGCCCCCATCACTCAAGCCCACCAGTCAGATCAAGCCCACCAGTCAGACCCCATCTATCAAGCCAACCAGTCAGACCCCATCTATCAAGCCCATCAGTCAGACCCCATCTATCAAGCCCACCAGTTAGACCCCATCTATCAAGCCCACCAGTCAGACCCCATCTATCAAGCCCACCAGTCAGACCCCATCTATCAAGCCCACCAGTCAGACCCCATCTATCAAGCCCACCAGTCAGCCCATCTATCAAGCCCACCAGTCAGACCCCATCTATCAAGCCCACCAGTCAGACCCCATCTATCAAGCCCACCAGTCAGACCCCATCTATCAAGCCCACCAGTCAGACCCCATCTATCAAGCCCACCAGTCAGACCCCATCTATCAAGCCCACCAGTCAGACCCATCTATCAAGCCCACCAGTTAGACCCCATCTATCAAGCCCACCGGTCAGACCCATCACTCAAGTCCACCAGTCAGACCCCATCACTCAAGCCCACCAGTCAGACCCCATCTATCAAGACCCCATCACTCAAGCCCACCAGTCAGGCCCCATCTATCAAGACCCCATCACTCAAGCCTACCAGTCAGACCCCATCACTCAAGCCCACCAGTTAGACCCCATCTATCAAGACCCCATCACTCAAGCCTACCAGTCAGACCCCATCACTCAAGCCCACCAGTTAGACCCCATCTATCAAGACCCCATCACTCAAGCCCACCAGTCAGACCCCATCTATCAAGACCCCATCACTCAAGCCTACCAGTCAGACCCCATCACTCAAGCCCACCAGTTAGACCCCATCTATCAAGACCCCATCACTCAAGCCCACCAGTCAGACCCCATCACTCAAGCCCCCATCACTCAAGCACACCAGTCAGACCCCATCACTCAATCCTACCAGTCAGACCCCATCATCAAGCCCCCATCACTCATGATGGCAGAATCTTTGAACTCTGGGTCACCTCTAAATAATATTCCTGTCATATGTTCAACCGGTGGCCATTGCCAAGCAAAGAGACACATGTATGCTGACTGCTCATGATTACGATGCTCCAGTCCGGTATTCTTGGGGAGAGATGGCCGCCTCTAAAATGGTTGTGGTCTCAGGTAGCTACTAGCACTGATTGATTATGTGGCAGCAAGTGGGAGGAAAAATGTGGGAAGGGCTCCTGAAGAGGTGCGACAGTCTGAAAACTGTGGTTTTATTAAAGTACCATATCATATCTTTGTACACATTCAAGCTATGGTCCTGATCTATATACCAAAATGTAGCCAATGCAGTATGCTTTCTGATGGTAGTTTTTGTTTTGCCATCTTTTGGAACTGCAGGTTGAAATGTGAAATGAAATCATCCCCCTCAGCTCCTCAGACATCACTACCTTCCAGCATCAAGTCTTGAATGACTTATCGTACAAACACTACAGATTGATATCAAGAGAGTTTTATATGTTTTAAAGTGGAAGGGGATCTAAATTATCAATCTTGTGGTTACGACTAGGGAGCTCCATACTCTGCATACTTCACTGCATGAACTTGATATATAGCTGTGTGCTCTCTTTTGGTATTAAAAAAAAAGGTTGCATCCAGCCAAAGTGGGGGTGAGTGCCTGAACTGGCAGTAGTTTGTGCTTGAAAAGTGCTAGCCTGTTATCTGTGGCTAGAAGCCCTACGAGTGTATTCATTAGGCGCTAAATGTGACAAGTGGGTGCACTGAAAATCAATTTTCTTGCCTTAAGGGGGGACATCTGCACTTTTTAATTTTAATTTTTTTAACCTGTGGTTACAACTTTAGAGCTCAGTAGATTCTGCAAACTTCATGGTATGGACTTGATATATAGCTCAAAAGATAGGTCTCTCTGTGTGCTCTCTTTTGATACTAAAATATGTTTCATAGGTATAACTATAGGCAAGTTACTACACCCTAAAGCGGAGGGACTTCAAAAACCTGCACCCCAAAACCGCCGTTGGAAACCATTCTGAGATGCGAAGTGCAAAAAAATTAAAAATGGTACGAGTGGCTAGAGGAAGCTCTAGAGCATACAATGACTATATTGAGTAGGCGTGAAAAATTGATTACCTGGTCAAGCGCGTGGTTGGAAAATTGAAGGCGTTGACAAGGCGTCGCCAAATCAACGCCTTCAATTTTCCAACCGCGCGCTTGACCAGGTAATCAATTTTTCACGCCTACTCAATATAGTCATTGTATGCTCTAGAGCTTCCTCTAGCCACTCGTACCATTTTTAATTTTTTTGCACTTCGCATCTCAGAATGGTTTCCAACGGCGGTTTTGGGGTGCAGGTTTTTGAAGTCCCTCCGCTTTAGGGTCTAGTAACTTGCCTATAGTTATACCTATGAAACATATTTTAGTATCAAAAGAGAGCACACAGAGAGACCTATCTTTTGAGCTATATATCAAGTCCATACCATGAAGTTTGCAGAATCTACTGAGCTCTAAAGTTGTAACCACAGGTAAAAAAAAAATTAAAAAAAAGTGCAGATGTCCCCCCTTAAACCTTAAATGAACTTGTTCATGATCCCGGAACTATCCGTGTCTAAGTTGCATGGTAGGCCAGGTAGCATTGCGTTTAGACGGCTTATAGTTTTACAGCTTGTGACATACCCTTAAAGCTTTGGTTTGGTCCAATTCCTCACAGAGAATAGCATGCAAGCTCTGGTCCATTGTATTGCTCAGCTCCTTACAGACAATAGCATGCAAGCTCTGGTCCATCTGTTCTTCATAGAGAATAGCATGCAAACTCTGGTCCAGGGTATTGCTCTGTTCTTCATAGAGAATAGCATGCAAGCTCTGTTCTTCATAGAGAATAGCATGCAAGCTCTGGTCCAGGGTATTGCTCTGTTCTTCATAGAGAATAGCATGTAAGCTATGGTCCAGGGTATTGCTCTGTTCTTCATAGAGAATAGCATGCAAGCTCTGGTCCATGGTATTGCTTAGAGAATAGCATGCAAGCTCTGGTCCATCTGTTCTTCATAGAGAATAGCATGCAAACTCTGGTCCAAGGTATTGCTCTGTTCTTCATAGAGAATAGCATGCAAGCTCTGGTCCAGGGTATTGCTCTGTTCTTCATAGAGAATAGCATGCAAGCTCTGGTCCAGGGTATTGCTCTGTTCTTCATAGAGAATAGCATGCAAGCTATGGTCCAGGGTATTGCTCTGTTCTTCATAGAGAATAGCATGCAAGCTCTGGTCCAGGGTATTGCTCTGTTCTTCATAGAGAATAGCATGCAAGCTTGGGTCCAGGGTATTGCTATGTTCTTCATAGAGAATAGCATACAAGCTATGGTCCAGGGTATTGCTGTTCTTCACAGAGATTAGCATGCAAGCTCTGGTCCAGGGTATTGCTCTGTTCTTCATAGAGAATAGCATGCAAGCTCTGGTCCAGGGTATTGCTCTGTTCTTCATAGAGAATAGCATGCAAGCTCTGGTCCAGGGTATTGCTCTGATCTTCATAGAGAATAGCATGCAGGCTCTGGTCCAGGGTATTGCTCTGTTCTTCATAGAGAATAGCATGCAAGCTCTGGTCCAGGGTATTGCTCTAGAGAATAGCATGCAAGCTCTGGTCAAAGGTACTGCTCTCTTCTATACAGAGAATAACATTGATTCAAGTATTGCTTACCATGCAAGCTTTGATCCAGAATGATACTAGAGATGTGGTATCAGGTAGTAGTGTTTGATAGTGACAAATGTGATCATAAGCGCTCTTTGTTAAAACTAAAAATCAAATTTTTTTCAGTCGCACATGGAAGAACAGATATTCTAAGCTATTGGTAAAGCTAGAGCTGCAGAGCTTCAAAGTCCAACACAGCTTCTGTATCCAAGCAGCCAAGTTAAACACGAGTGGCCGGCCGGCCATGATAACCTCTACAAAATACCAGGGTGGTGGACAGGGGTGGGTGGGTAGTCTCACGAGTTAAGACGTATATTCGCCGGAGATGGAGTGAGAAATTATGTCTGATGAGAGTTGCCTGATGAAAGTTGCCAATTTTTCTGTAAAGCTGGAATTTAATTAATGACAGAAGGTGTGGTCCTGTAGTGTCAGCGGACACCACATTAACCAACACTAACTTGCAGAATTGTGATATCTTTAGGGGAATTCCGCTATAGAATCTTGGCAGCTGACTCACGAAAACTGCATTCCTGTACAGTCCCAGCAAAATATACAAATACGTAGGCTCGCACTGGAGCGAGGGGGGGGGGTTTTTTTTACATGGACATATTGATAATTTTCTAGCTGTAACTACCAAGCTTAGTCCAGAATCGTCTTGACATAATTTTCTAGCTGTAACAGAGGGGTAGGAAGCATTTTGGGATTGGTCTCAGGCGAAAGTGTGTGTGGGGGAGGGGGATACACGCACCTTATTGAAAATAAATATCATTGTAATTGAAAAGAATGAAAAGAATATATATATACCTGGAATAAACCTCGTTTGAAATAAGTTCACAAGTTCCCGAACATTCGGAGTCTGTGCTCATTGTTCCTCACAAATTCATTTGCAATTGTGACTAGATCAAGGCGATCCAAAGCTTCTTTGTAAATGTTTAGTATCATTAGATGATTAAGTCTATCCTGTTTCATAGTACTTCATAAGTATGTTTTTATTCTTTTCATGCAGGAAAAACATCTTTCACTTGCAGCATTCGTAGCAGGCATGACAAGGATTAGACGGACAACCCAGCACACCTGCTTAAAAATGCACATTGACCATCAGAAAGATTGCGAAGAAAAGTCAAGATATCTTTTGGTGTTACAGTTCCATCTGACTCACGTGAGCTAAAACTTGAACTAAAAGCTTGAAGTTGAGTCAAAAGCTCACTCTTATTGAAGTCATCTCCATAAAAGGGAACAACTTCACTTAACTCAGTGGTACAATCCTTTTTATTGGCAGCTTTTACAAGCAATTCTTCAAGATTTTGGTAAACAGCATATCCTGGCTGATCAAAGCGATCTTGAATTGCTGACATGGCCAAGTCTATAGCTTCAAAGTAAAAGCAACGATAATAATCTTCAACTGCAGTGTACTGATGATATTCTCCTGTTCCATTCTCCTGTTCCATTCTCAAAATGCTTTGGAGCTTTTCGATTCCGAAAAACGTTATAAAAATGGATCATTTCGGGACTCTTGGCATCCATGCCAACCTGGCTTGGTCTAATACCTGGACAACTGACAGTGGTTTTGTTCCATTCCCTGGCCATTATCTACATTAGTGGTTCTTTCCTATGCACTTTCCTTCATCTTGCACTTTAGCTATTTACTCAAGATCTCTAAAGGATTCTACTCCACTTATTTTTATAGGTTAGCTATTATTATCTGTGTTTTTAATCTGGATTATTGTATTAGTATGTAACTCGGATAAGACGGATAAGACTAAACCAAGTTGGATGATTGGCCTTGTGTAAACATCTCTAGTGTACAGCTCGGTTAAAATAAGTTAAAACTAGTTATTTACTTTGAAATGGATCATAAATACATTGTCCTGATAAT
Organism: Cladorhizidae sp. MBARI D1340-BT2; assembly: GCA_028752905.1. NCBI lineage: Eukaryota > Metazoa > Porifera > Demospongiae > Poecilosclerida > Cladorhizidae > Cladorhizidae sp. MBARI D1340-BT2. The sequence goes on from JAQNBH010000006.1 coordinate 11,781,235, forward strand.
GCAAACTCTATTTTGCTGGTGGTTGAGCCTCATGATTTTTCTAGCACTGTGAATTTTAATGCTACAGAAACATAATACAGTGTCAGTGACTACATGAACAAGGTGGCTGGCATCACTAGATGCCATGATTGGCAGTGCTGAATCAGCTTATAGTCCTGGACTCCTAGTCTAAATTGTGAAAAATGCAAAAAAATCTCAAGACTGTCCTACCATGGATGGTTGGCATGTAACTATGTTTTAGATTTAAAATAATGCCTTGCTACTATAGCTATATTATAGCTGTGATGCAGTACAGATAAACCTATATAGCTAGCTATAATGCTTAGCTCAGTTTTAAATAGATATATACCTCTCATCTTTGCCTTTTCCAAATTTCCGTTTTGGAAACTAGTGGCAGTCACTAGATGCCATGATCCATGATCCGCTCGCTATAACACTAAAATAGCACGCGCAAAAATTTAGCGGCGTGGTTTGGTGGGCTTCATTTGAATTTTTAAATAAGACGGAGCTGGCTGGATAAGAGTGAGAGTGCTCTCAGTAAAGATTAGAAAGTTGCTTGATAACTGGAGGTTGGTATTGAAACTTTGGTCCGGCAGCTGCCGGGTCTGCCGGACCAGTTCCTACCCCCCTGTGTAACTACCAAGCTTTAGTCTAGCAGATTCATACTACAGATCCCTAGCTGGATTCTACTAGTAAAGTCCTTCATTATTTACACTAGTAAGTAGGGTCAGATCCAGGGCTGGCTCATTATCAGGAAACTGGAACTCTTATCACATTCATCACATGTAATGAATGTGATAAGAGTTCCAGTTTCCTGATAATGAGCCAGCCCTGGATCTGACCCTACTTACTAGTGTAAATACATGCCACCACAAAACTTAGTTGTGGGTTTATAACTTCCATATTTTCAATCAGTGTAATAATAATAAATCACCAACCCCACCCAGATCTGGACCCCTCCCCCTCCTAGCCTTTAGTGCTGTTCTGCTGCTAGAAAGTTGTGCATAAGGTACAATCACTCACCAGCATCATACAAAACCACCTCTCCACTTCAATATGTATTGGTAAATGAATCTGGCATCATCATCTTAATTCCAAGCCAGGTAGCAGTAAAATTATCTTTGCATTTCCCCATCAAATCATTGCCATGTCTTACAACTTTAGATCATTTTGGACTAAGCTTACTTATATTTGTGTTTGCTGGCTTACCTATATATCTTAGCAAACCAAATAAGATTATTGCAACAAAGCTTTATAAACACAGAGCTTTGTTGCGATATCTGACACAACAACAAAAAAACCCGGAGTATTATATCATACATTTCACCCACTTATTTCACCACATCCTGCAATAATTATGCTGCAACAACATTCATTGCACGAATTAATTCTATAACGATTTTACAGATACTGCCTATGCAAAAGCTTACCAATGTTCAAACGGAGCACGATCAGCTGAAACTCCTAGCAGGGATCCTGTTGATGTACACTACAGAGTAGGGTTTGAACCGTTGACCTTTGACCTTGGTTGGGGGAGGGTTTGGAGCTGGCTTGCACGAGGTCGTTTCGTGCAGTTTACGTGATTCCTTCGACATTAAAACGTTTACGTCTGATGTCATCGCGGTCAGATATTTGTCAATGTAGTAGTAGAATGGTTACGGCGTGTGAGGGAAGAATGGAGACGTGCGTGTAATTTTAGCGCACCGGTGTATTATTTCCGCTATTGGTTCCTAAAATACATGTTATGACTTCCCTGATCTGGGCAAAGCTGCTGACTGGACCGTCCCTGATCTGGGCAAAGCTGCTGACTGGACCTTCCCTGATCTGGGCAAAGCTGCTGACTAGACCTTCCCTGATCTGGGCAAAGCTGCTGACTGGACCTCCACTGATGAAGTGGATGTCCTCTCCACAAGGCCAGCTCTCAAAAGTCAATGACCAGTGGTGTTCATGAGCTCTGCACACCCAAGCACAGATCCAAAGCTCTGGCCCTCTCCCATTCCACTCACCATGCTGGAGACTGGCTGGGCGTTGTACCATCTGCCCTAGGTCTCCACCTGCATGACTGGGAGTTCTGGCTATATTTCCAGACTGGTTGGGGCTCTGGATGACAGAGGAGGGGCTAGATGCCCTGTGTGCCAGGCTGTTGCCAACCCTTTAGGGGAAACTGGTGGCATATTCACTGCTAAGGACTCTTGAGGTACCCAGTCTGCAGCACTATAGCCAAGGGGAGAAGTGCCTTCACTTACATTTTAATCTTGAAAACTGTTGATCCCGTTAGGCCCCCACATGCATAGCAAATTGTTACAGGAATAAAATACCCAACACTATAACAGTCTAAAATATATTCTATTTACAAGAACTAATAATTGTGCTAGGAGTGTTAGCTGTTAAAAGAGAGGCTTGCCCATTCTTCTGTATTCCTCCAACCATTGTCCAGCCCCTGCAATTCTTCACCAGTAGCAGCAGATCCCTCAAATTCCCCCCATATCTTCCCCTGCACTATCATACATCTCCCTTTGCTAATTATTCTACATCCCAGCTGATGCAGTTCTCGGTCTAAATCGCATCTCACAATTTCCTGATTCTGCATGGACCTCACATACCATCTCCACCCCTGCACTTCAGCGTTTACTGTGGACTTCCTCCTCCCAATCCTTCTCATTGCTCACCTTCATATTTTCCTTACACTTACGTACTGACCCAACCTCATCTAGTTTGTACTTCCTCCTCCAAATCTTACACTTCCCACCATCTGATTAGTCAATCTCTTAGTTTATTTACAATTATTTCACCGATCTGCTCTGTTCCAACACCTCCATTCTCTTCCTAAACAAAACCATCTCTTCCTCCTTTCCTGCAGCTTCCTCCACTCCATATCTCCCTGTATTGCCATTCCTGCTACTGTATTACTTACCCTGCAAATCTCCTACCCACTCTCATCTGTGCCAACTCCAACTTCTTGCAAGCATTACGTCCTCCCCTGTCCCACCACACTTTGTCTGCATACTCCATGCTAGGTCTACTAGAAGCTCCCACACCATCTTTTCTCCGTCTACTTCCACCTGCCCATTCATTCTGCTCATCCATATCACCTTCCCAACCCACTCTTCTGCATTTTTTGACATCTTTCTCTAACTGAACATTACGTTGAGCTTCCTGTCAAACCATACTCCCAAGTACTTAAACTCTTCTACCTCTTCCAATATTTCCTCACCAATCCTCCCATTCACTCCTGCTTCCTTCTTCCCTGCTACCATGACCTTGCTCTTCTTACTATTAAACCTCATCTTCCACCTTAACACATAAGCCTGTACCAAATCGCTTGCAGCTCCACCCCCAAGTCCACCAAAAGAACAATGTCATTATACATAAGTGCCCCACACCTATGCCCTTCCACCTTCACTCCTAGCTCAGCTCTCTCCAGCTCCTCTGCCATTCCTCAAATACTTATTGAACATTATTATGTAGAAACAAAGGTCATCCCTGCTTAAGCCCATTTTCCACAATAAACCATCTTGACCTTTCTCTGTTCAAAAACACCAAACAAAGGTCATCCCTGCGTAAGCCCATTTTCCACAGTAAACCATCTTGACCTTTCTCCGTTCAAAAACACCAAACAAAGGTCATCCCTGCTTAAGCCCATTTTCCACAATAAACCATCTTGACCTTTCTCTGTTCAAAAACACCAAACAAAGGTCATCCCTGCGTAAGCCCATTTTCCACAGTAAACCATCTTGACCTTTCTCCGTTCAAAAACACCAAACAAAGGTCATCCATGCGTAAGCCCATAAACCATCTTGACCTTTCTCCGTTCAAAAACACCAAACAAAGGTCATCCATGCGTAAGCCCATTTTCCACAGTAAACCATCTTGACCTTTCTCCGTTCAAAAACACCGTCGTCTCCACCCCACTACACAGACCTTCACATACCCTCACTAACTTCTCCCCTCCACACTGCCTCAACTTGTGCCACAGTCCCTCCCTCCACACACTGTCATATGCCTTGCTTATGTCCAGGAAGGCCGGATATGAATTCTTCTTCTCCCTCTTCCTCATTTCACAAACACCTCTCAATACCAACCACTGGTCTGAACATCTCTGACTCGTAAACTCTCCCTGCACTTTTGTCAAATCTTATCCTCTGCAAACCCTACCAACCTCCTCACCAATATTCTTCGCTAACATCATCGCCACACTACAGCCTAACGTAATCACCCTGTAATTCCCTACTTGGTCCTCATCACCATCCTTGTGGAGAGGTACTAACAAACTCCTCTTCCAGTCCACCGAGAAACACACACTTCCATCACCTCATTCATCAACATTCTACCTCCATACACCAGCATCTCATTAACATACCATCAGGGCTTGGTGCCTTTTCTCTCATCAAACACTTCATTACCTCTACTACTTCTTCCCAACTTCCTCGCACATACCCAACCCATGCCCACTCACATCTCCTACCTCTGCTTCTGGTGTTATTGGCATCCTCTTCTTTCCTCCCCAGCTCTTCCCAGTGTTTCGCCATCACCCTCAACAACTCGTCTTCCTCTTCCCATCCTTCCCTCATCACCTCATTCCTTTAATCCTTCTCTCCTTCCTCTCAAATCATTCCAAAACAGCTTACAACTAGTCCCACCCTGCTCTCTAATATTCCTTAGTTCTCTTTCTCAATTTCTTCTTCTCTTTCCTGAGTCTTTTTACTTCCTTTCTTGCTTTTCTATAGTCATCCCATAGCTGCCTCAACATAGTCTCCCTCTCATCTCTTCTTTCCTTCCCTTTACCTCCTACATTTCTTCTTCTTAACCTTTCCACATCCTCCGACCACCATCTACTACTCTCCATTTAACTTTTCTCGCTTGTACATCTCTCCTCCCCCACACAATTTAATCCCAGATAAAGTTATGGTCCTATCACACTTCCAACTTGCCTCTAATACCACCCAACTAAATCTATGGCTTTACTAAGCAAAATATAATCTATGGCCGACTTTCTCTCTCTCCCCACATTCCCATGTCCACCTACCCTCGCAGCACTGTAACTTGTTCCTAACAATCTGACTTCCCACCTAACCAGCTCCAACAGCCTCTTCCATCACTTGTCTGGATTTTCCTCCGCTTCCAATCCAGTTCTTGTGTTGAAGTCTCCCATCACCACATCATCAAAATCTTTCCCTTCATTACATTTCACCACATCCTCCAGCAATTACCGCAGTCTCTCACTCCTTCTGGATTCAGATACACTACTCCAGCCATCACTTTCCTTCTCCCCACTCCACTCCAACTCCACCCACAGCAACCCTTCTCTTGACTTCCTCACCCTCGCTCTCGTGCCAGCACTCCCACACGCCACCATCACTATTCTTGACGTACCACTCATATCCTGCGACACTCACCTGCTCCTCCTTTTGCAGAAGCATCTCGCTAACCACAGCACATCAAACTTCTTCTTCACACCCAACAGTTCAATCCACCTCCCTTGACCACCATCCTCTACGAGTATCAACCTCCCTGTTTCCACTTTCTTTGGTCCCTCTTCCACCAACCCCCCCTCATAACAAACTTACCACACTCACAGGTTCAATTCTGTAGTCTTCTGATAGGATTTTTGGTGGGTGTGACTTCCTATGGCCATACTAGTCTTTTCCCCCTGGTTCCCAAACTCGAATGATCTTCACTATTGACACACCTTCTCCCCCACCCACAGCTGCCTCCCCCTCAACCAAACTCCCCATTTTCCCCTCCAACAAACTCCACTTCTCTCCCTCTGCCAAACTTTAATTCTTTCCCTGCATAGTACAATATTCCCTCTGATTGCAGTTTCTTCCCCAACACTTCAATCTTCTCCCTATAATTATAGTCCTCAACTAAAGGTGAAAGGTCGTATGTATGCTACCGCGCCCACCCCGTGGCAAAGGTGAAAATATAAGCGGGTACCTCGTACGTGTATTCTACTCTAGCGTAGCTCAGTTCAGTTGTTGACTTGCTTCGTACTTCTATACGTCATGGCTCAAGTGAGTAATGATTATTCAAACCATACCTGTCTGACTTACTGTTTTTTTATTTACTTTTACACTCGACTTGAGAAGAAAAAAGGAGGCTTCTTCGTAAGTCAAATAATCTAGCAATGTATATCTATATATATGTATATATTATAGTAGTGGCATGTATAGTAGTGGCATGTCACAATAATTAGTTCAAACTGCAGGAAGAAATTCTCTTGGTGGGGGGAGGAGATTGCTTCCCCTCCTAGCCACACCTTTTTGTGCCCTGTGGCAGAGTTCAATACCTTTGTCGTTGTGGCAGGAGAAGAAAAGGGTGTGGTGTCTAGCATGTGCAACAGGAATTTAATTGCTTATGGACAATTAAACTCCGCATTTACCCATGCACACCTGGAGTATAATCAACAGGAATACTGCAATCTGATCGGGCCACACTACAGTTGCGTGACACAAATCATATATGCTAGAGAAATCAGATCCTTTTCTTCCCCTGACCCAAAGAGATGAGTCTGGGGGCCTGGTTGTCTCAGAGCCACACACATTGGTATACTAGGCGTGTGAAGGCAGGAACACACTGGTGAATACATATCACCAGTTTATCATGACTGCCAAGATTCTGTAGTAGAATTTCCCTACAAAGAGCACATGATTCAGCAGATTAGTGATGAGTGTTATGTAGTGTATTGTCTGCTGGTTCTGCAGTACTTCACATTCTGCAATAATCACATCCCAGGTGCTCGGGTAACCTTACTTTTTCCACCAGATGTAATTTCATGCTCCCTCTCCTGCCAATGTGTGCATGAGACTAGGCTCCTAAGCATGGAGCACATTTCATGCTCCCTCTCCTGCCAGTGTGTGAATGGCTCGAGGGACTAAGACTCCTAAGCATGGAGCACATTTCATGAACCTTGTCCTGCCAATGTGTGCATGGCTCGCGGGACCACTAGGACTCCTAAGCATGGAGCACATTTCATGAACCTTGTCCTGCCAGTGTGTGAATGGCTCACGGGACTATGACTCCTAAGCATGGAGCACATTTCATGAACCTTGTCCTGCCAATGTGTGCATGGCTCAAGGGACTAAGACTCCTAAGCATGGAGCACATTTCATGAACCTTGTCCTGCCAATGTGTGCATGGCTCACGGGACTAGTGCTCCTAAGCATGGAGCACATTTCATGAACCTTGTCCTGCCAATGTGTGCATGGCTCACGGGACTAATAAGACTCCTAAGCATGGAGCACATTTCATGAACCTTGTCCTGCCAATGTGTGCATGGCTCACGAGACTAAGACTCCTAAGCATGGAGCACATGCTGTGTTGCTGATTTCATTACTGAACTACAATATCACTTGTATGGCAGCCAGCTAATTCATTTCTGATCTATCTGATCTGATCCTCCATTGCTCCGCATCAGTGTGGCAAGTGGCTGTGAGGGGCAGCAGTCTGTGTTGGCCACATTGATGGTATATACTGTAGTACATACTTGCCAGCCAATCATAGAGGAACTAACCTACGTACCTACTTAATGCCTTTTCAATATTGATCTATCATTGGAACAAGAGTCCACCAAGACTGTTGTAGTTCCTATCAGGGAGAGGAGGGGAGAGAGGAGATGATACAATTGAACCCCCCCCCCCCCCCCCCCCCCCCTTAGAAATGATCCTCGTAGTTTCACAAAAACCCTGATTCCCCTCCTAACATGAAATTCTAAAAGAAGCATAGCTGTCTTCTGTGAGGTGAATGAGCCACACTAAAGCCAGTTGGCTATTATGCAAGTGTATGTCTGTAGAGCCCATTTCCTGCACACACAGCTTTCTACCCGACATCTCCAGATGAGTCTCTGTCATTAAGTGGATGGAGTTCGTTGAGGCAAGACATTGTGTCGCGTACCTGTAAAAATATCACAGGTTAAAAAAAAAAGGTGATTATAAAGTGGTGGCATTTGGCCACGTCTATTTCTCGTCGCGAGACAAGTCATGAATGTGTAAAAAGGGTGTGGTTAATCCAGACTAGGCTCTTGACATTCATAACCACACATTTTTGTAACAATTGTATTTTTAGCTAAGTGTATTAACTAACTAAATAAATAATAATCTTCTCAAACTGGAAATACAATAAGCTGCAGTTTGGTACAGGAACTTGAAGAACTTGAAGTAAGCTAACAATGCTATGCAGCGTTGCTATGTCTACAAGAAAACTTACAGCACAGAAATCTGTCCCGGAGTGCCTCTTTGCTCGAGCGAAGGAATTCAGAACGATTCCTGGCAAGCACAGGTGCTTGTGCAGCTTTCCTCCTCCGAAGAACTTCCAGAAGCAGTAGCAAAAGCCAGGAAGAGACTGTCAAGAAGGCAGTTGCGATCGTCAGCCATTAATTTAATTTTGCTTGCACGTCCGGTCTAAGTGGAAGTTAAGTTTTATAACTATTTAAAATCAATAGAGCAGTCTATTGGGCATGTGCATACGGAGAATGGGCACATGATACAAATTATTTTATTTTATTTTATTTTTTCCGGCGATGTCCGAGTTTTCTATTATTAATTTAATTCATTACCTCTCTCTAGACAAGCAGCCTCTTTCCATGAAATTGCTTAGGATAACTCCAGAACTAACCAATCGTAGCATGTTATTCTTTACCATGTTTATTACTGCTGAAGTACACACACACACGCACACACATGCATGCGCGCAGATAGATAATCACAAGTAGTCTACCTGGTTTTGTTGAAGGTTTGTGCTGCTAACTATTGCCACAAGAGCAAGTAAACCAACTGATTCTTCACTTCTTTGCAGCTAAAGCGTGCAGCAGCTGCTGAATTGCCTCAGCTAGACTCAAAATCACACACACCACCCATACACACACACACACACACACTCATGGCTATTTACTATGTTAACAATCTTATCGATTTTGGGGTGTTTTGCTGGTCAATTAGTCACTGCAAAGCATTGGACAATTTGGAGTCTTCTGGTAAGATAGAATTATAACGAGTGGACCTGTTGTATGCAAGCAATGTACGGGGGGAAAGTGGATAGATAAAGAGATGCTACAAGATCCTTGAATTTACAAAGACCTCAATAATCGACTTGAAATTTATTGTCGGCATTTCGACTAGATGCTGTAGCCTTCATCAGGAATAAATGATGAAGGCTAGAGCATCTAGTCGAAATGTCGAGTGTAAATTTCTAGTCGATTAGTGAGAAGGTCATTGTGATTTCATTATGTCTGCTGTGAGTTCATAGGATCCTTGGAAGTTCACCGTTTAGCATTCTTTGAGCTGTCAGTTCGCTGTCTTCACGAAGGGGTCAAGGCATGGTGTGAGGTGTTTTGGGGGGCTAAAATTGGCTGAAACTAAGATTTAGGATTTAAGAAGCAGTCCAAGTGCTAAGATAACAACAGCGTTCTCTGCGTGTGTGTGTGTGTGTTTGGCTTTAGTAAGTGTCAAAACAATACAGAAATGCTGTTGCATACATGTGCTCCACAGAAGTAATCCTACACACTCCGGCACTCATTATGGCGATGCATCCACTCTCAGTGAATGCACTGTCCATGTGACTCTATTTCGGCTATTGCTTCCAGGATCCACTTTTCTATCGCCCCTCAGAATACCCTGAGCTGGGGGTGGTCATTGACGCCCATTAAAGACATGAATTAGAGGCCTAGACAGGGAACGCTGTTTTGTGTCAACAGAGCATGTAAACCCATCCACTCTATTTGGCTTAGATTTCCAGGATCCATTCTCCTGCCTGCACCTTGCAAGCATCTCAACTACCCTACATGTATCTTGCGTTCAGCACCCATGATGAAGTCTGATGTCGTACAACAAGTCCTATTAAGTCCTTCTGCTGGAGACTTCTTGGGATTCCAGTTTAAAAAATATATTTTTAACACCTTTTCCCCTCTCTCTCTTCATGTTTTTCTCACCTAATACATGATTTGCAAAATTTAATAGTTAACCCTCTAAGGTTCCATCTTCTGTGGCTCTGCTTTGTGCTGTATAATGAGATCGCCTTACCTGTTGTATGGCTGCTCGTGCCACTACAGAGATGGTGACCTGTTATGACAAAGAAATGACTGATGTAATTATCTTAGGTTTGTGCTGAGTCAGTATGCTATATATATATACTTTTGTATGTACCGTAAAGTAATGTATATACCGTAAAGTACGCAGCAAGCGCCCACGGACGCTTACCTTTCAACCCCCAAATTGAAGGTGTGGGCGCTTGCTACATGTAGTGGGCGCTTGCCTCGTTCTATTGGTGAAACAATTCTTAATAACGCACGTTGAGCTGTTTTGAAACATAAAGTTCAAGCAAAAAATATCTATCTCTAGTCTAGGGTAAAATGTTATTTTGTTCTGGAAACTAACATTTAGCTAGTGCTATTCTTCAGGTTCACTGAAAGACGCCAAGTCGTTCACATCTTCATCCAAATCAGTGAACAGATCTTCGTCGCTATCTCTCTCCTCTCTGTCTTCACTCAGCGTCGGAATGCAATCTCTAATTAGACTATCCTCAGAGCCATCAATGCTGTTGGAGATGCCACAAGAGAGAAAGGAACTCTCTATCAAATTTCCTGGAATTGACTCCCAGGCAGCAAAGACCCAATCAATGGCTTGTTGACTTGAGGGCTGCTTGAGATTGCCTTGGGATGTTCTACTGTTGCAAGTCCTACGCCATTCCATCCACAACTCTTTCATTTTCTCTTTAAAGGCGCTTATTTATGGACACATCCATAGGCAGAAACAGTAAAGCTTCTTTTTTTTTTGTCCGCATGACTTTGTGCCATTCAATTACAGGTAACAGTTCTACCAAGGTGGCACTATCAAAAATTAAAAATAAGATTTTTTCTGAACAGACGACAGCGGAACGCGTGCGTATTATTGCACACACGGTGCGGTTGAATAAATATATTTCGAAAGCGAGGCATGCCTGCATTAACTTTGTTTATTTTATATACTCTTTAACTTTGTTGCCTCAGTCATTGTGTTGTAAAATAAATTGAATAGAAAAAAAGAAAAGAAAAAATGGCGCATGCGCTTATATTACGATCAATTTCTATATAGAGGGCGCTTGCTACATGAATCCTACAAAATCCTAGATCGCTGAAAACAGCCTAGTGGGCGCTTGCTACGTGGAGGGCGCTTGCTGCGTATATACGTGTATGTATGTATATATATATACATTATACTTCAGCATAGCCATAATTGCCTATAATTGTGAGTGAAGTCTTCTATCAATCTAGCCTGCTAGATTAAGAGGTCCAAATAATCCTTTCAGCTGCTCTGGTGTCAATGTAGCTCCATAAAGAATTCCACTGTCTTTTTATGTTTACTATAAGAGAAGGTAGGAAGTGAATTCTGTGCAAGGTTACAGTTCATGAAGCCAGTGGCTGCCAAGCTATGAGCATGTGTGCTGTTGCCCGCGCCTTTGTAGTGTAATTGTTTTACATGGATTTTGTCGTGAGGGTAACTCCAGGCTGGTCCAGAGGGAGTGATGACACTCCGGGATACCATGGACATCCGAAGTTCAAGGAAGGAAAGGTGGCCATGTAATCCTAGTCCTAGCCAGGATTAGCTGGGAAATGAAATTTGTGATGGCACTGGAATTGCACCCTGCACCACTTGATATTTATATGCACGAGCATGCTCTGATAATTTCATTCATTTTGTCCTTTTCACTCTCTCTTCCCCCCCCCCCTCCTTCCTCCCTCGCTACTCCAGAGTGGGATATCGGCTGCTGTAGATGGCCTGGCAGGAAGCATTGACAGGGCAGCCAAGAGTGTCACTACCGACATCGCCAACACCGTCAACCCTCTGGTGAGCCAGCCCTCTTAATGCACACCCTAGATGTGTCCTTGTGTTACCATTGCCCTAGATGTGCCCTTGCGTTACCATTGCCATGGCGTTGCTCTTGGGGAAGAATATGAAACACAAACTTTATCACGCAAAAAAAAAATACGCCCATACACAGCAGGTTTTCAGGTGCCGAGTGTACAACAGCTCAGGTTTAATTATCTCTATGGTGATAATGTGGATTAATTATTTCAGAAGTGAGTGACCATGCTGAAAACTAGTCGGAGCAAAGCCATATCGGAAGGTGGTAAGCGAGACGTGGTGTTGTATTTGATCCCAATGCTCACCCTTTGGGCTATGCTGAGGAAGATTCATCACAGAGTCTTAATGAATGTCTTCCAGAGCATCAATTATTCCAAAGATTCCTTTAAAAGAGGTGGAGGGCGGAGAAATAGGAGGAAAAGAACTTGAGTGAGTTCCCCTCACTTACTAGATGTTGCCCAGTGAAACCTCTTTATTGCCCTCAACTCAGAAATTGCTGGTAACACGAAATTGACAGCTGCACGTGATCTGCTCTACACATAGAGCCACTCTACACGTACCTGGTGTCAATGTGTGTAAATACCGTATAGGAACCGTGGTTACTATTTACTTCCGTCCAATCTACAGGCCTGTGATTACTATTAGAAGGGAAGATATGGTGAAGGAGTTCAAGTGCCTGTTTGGAAGACTTTTAATTATTTGGGTGCCCATGGCTCAACAGTTGAGTAACCGGTCAGGAAAGCAGAAATCAAGAGTCAACCCCTGCTGGGGCCCAGAATATTTATCCCTGATTATTTCCCCCTCATCTTCAGTTCTCAGTTTAAAAGCCTAATAAGCAATTATTTAGGTGTGTCTTCTTGGTTACGATTGGAAGGCGGTTACTAATAGCTACACTGTTACAATTAAAGGTGATTGGTTACAATTGGAGGGGCTTGGCCTTATAGATTACGAGTACTGTAAATTGATGGGGAGTTCTGATATTTAGCACCTATGGTGCCAAATCATTGCAGCTGCTGAGAGGTCAGGTATTTTTCACTTATAGGGAGTGCCTTGTTATTGGGGGCCATGATAAGGGAGGTTCCACTGTTATTTAGCTTGGCACCATTAGAGAGAGTAGCTAGTTGTTGGAGACATTGATAAGGGAGGTTCTATCTTTGCACCATTAGAGAGAGTGGCTAGTTGTTGGGACATTGATGGGGACATTGATAAGGGAGGTTCTAGCTTGGCACCATTAGAGAGAGTGGCTAGTTGTTGGGGACATTGATAAGGGAGGTTCTAGTTGGCACCATTAGAGTGAGTAGCTAGTTGTTGAGGACATTGATAAGGGAGGTTCTAGATTGGCACCATTAGAGAGAGTGGCTAGTTGTTGGGACATTGATGGGGACATTGATAAGGGAGGTTCTAGTTGGCAGAGAGAGTGGCTAGTTGTTGGAGACATTGATAAGGGAGGTTCTAGTTGGCACCATTAGAGAGAGTGGCTAGTTGTTGGAGACATTGATAAGGGAGGTTCTAGCTTGGCACCATTAGAGAGAGTGGCTAGTTGTTGGGGACATTGATAAAGGAGGTTCTAGCTTGGCACCATTAGAGAGAGTGGCTAGTTGTTGGGGACATTGATAAAGGAGGTTCTAGCTTGGCACCATTAGAGAGAGTGGCTAGTTGTTGGGGACATTGATAAGGGAGGTTCTAGCTTGGCACCATTAGAGAGAGTGGCTATATAGTTGTTGGGGACATTGATAAGGGAGGTTCTAGCTTGGCACCATTAGAGAGAGTGGCTATATAGTTGTTGGGGACATTGATAAGGGAGGTTCTAGCTTGGCACCATTAGAGAGAGTGGCTAGTTGTTGGGGACATTGATAAGGGAAGTTCTAGCTTAGCACCATTAGAGAGAGTGGCTAGTTGTTGGGGACATTGATAAGGGAGGTTCTAGCTTGGCGCTTGGCACCATTAGAGAGAGTGGCTAGTTGTTGGAGACATTGATAAGGGAGGTTCTAGCTTGGCACCAAAGGGAGGTTCTAGCTTGGCACCATTAGATAGTTGTTGGGGACATTGATAAAGGAGGTTCTAGCTTGGCACCATTAGAGAGAGTGGCTAGTTGTTGGGGACATTGATAAGGGAGGTTCTAGCTTGGCACCATTAGAGAGAGTGGCTATATAGTTGTTGGGGACATTGATAAGGGAGGTTCTAGTTTGGCACCATTAGAGAGAGTGGCTATATAGTTGTTGGGGACATTGATAAGGGAGGTGCCACTGTATATACTAACAGCAAACAATCCTTCTGTGTTTCCTGAATAGTTCAGCCAATGTTCAACCCATATATATACTTGAGATTTTCACCCTGAAGCAAGGTGCTGAACCTATATTTGATTGCCCATCTTCTTGGGCCTTCTCCATGGAGAATTTCACCCTGGAGAAAGCGAGTTGAAACATTAGTAATACGACCATTTAAAGCAGATCAAGAGAGAAGTTGACTGGCTGCATATTACGTCTGTTAATTCGTCAGAATTTAACCGTTTTCAAAGAGAAAAATTGGATAGGTGAGGAAGAAATGGCATAACGAGTAGAAGTTGTTGCAGTGCCAACCTAATGTCTTCTCAACAGTCTGCTGTGGATTAGAAGAGGATCTTCTGCTGATGACATACAATATTTGCAGTGGCCGTCTTTTTTATCAGCTTTAATAATTTTCCCACCCATGCTCTCTATCAGATGTTCAAGTCGCTCTACGGCCGATTCAGACCGTGGATCTCGGTCAGGAGCTTTTTTGAACCAAAAAATTTAAAGCAAAATTACTTCGCCGTAAAGAAGACTGAAGTGGTTTGGTTGAAGCATTAGTTGAGGGGGATACAATATAGCTGATAAAAAGGGAAATGGTGTAGATTATTCTCTACATAATTGTGAACTGATTTCAACTTTTACCCTACCTAATGCAGAGAGAGAGAGAGAGATCTGTGGGTTTCCCAACAGGGGGCAATGCCACTTGTACTTTGGGCCTTTTAGCTTTTAGCTTTGACTAATTTATGATTATTTGTTGATGGGACTTTTGGAGAAGAAAGTTTAACTTTTAACTAAGTTGAGTCATACATTCTTAGCTCGTTTATTGATGCCAACTTATGTTGTGGATTCAATTATAATTTGATTACATTACATGAACATTTAGTGCTTACCTATTGCCACTGATTTGACCAAGAGAAGTCAAGCCAGTATATGGGTCCTCATCAGTTCGCCAATTTCCACTGATTTGGTTCCCCGTACCGTCCTCCCCATCCACAAATCCTGGTGGACAGTAAACAGTTGACTCCGTCATCCTCAGGTAGTTATGTAGTGCTACTGCTGCCTTAGTGTACATCACTACTTTATCAGGACATCCAATAATAGGTCTGTCGCCACCTAAAATGAAGCAAACTCAAATTGATCATATGCAAAAAAAAATAATTAAAAAATCCTTTACCAGCAGCCATTCCAAATGAGTTTTCAATGGTTGGCTGCGCCCTCTCTCTATCTGTAATTAGAGACTGCCAATGGCTCCGCAAGATTCTTACCAGCGTAGGGCCGAAGAAAGTTGGGTTTCAGAGAGATGGCCTCATCCCCAATAAAAACAAGCGTAAGGGCTGGCTGAGTGGTGCCAGGGAGAGGCTGTGGGCATGGGATGGAAAGGGTTCCATTTTCTGATGCCTTTCAAAACTCGGAATTTGAAAACACCCCTCCATCGCTGTGGCGTCCAGCATCTCTCACGTCAACAATGATAAATCTGCAGGATTAAATCATTATGTTTGCACATACTAGTTTTCATTCCTAACCTGTAGTGAGCATCACATATAGCTAGCAACATGATAGAGTGACTCCCCTTAGTGTTAAGAAGGATGATCCAGCATTCATGGGTGCTTGCATCACAACATGTTTGCCATCAACAGCACCTGGAGAGTACAAGAGTAATTATAAGTGGCATGGAAGGATGTGGGGGATATATAATAATACCGATGCAGTGGGGGAAGTTCCATATCCGCTCAAAGTCTCTGCTCACTCCAACCCACTCTGCTTCAGATAAGGGAGCTTTCACATACTCGCTCTGAATAAACCAGACTAGTTCTAGCCTATCACTGCCACAGGTAGTGATAGGCTAGAACCACAGGTCTATACATGGAGGATAGTTCTAGCCTATCACTGCCACAGGTCTATACATGGAGGATAGTTCTAGCCTATAACTGCCACAGGTCTATACATGGAGGATAGTTCTAGCCTATCACTGCCACAGGTCTACACATGGAGGATAGTTCTAGCCCATCACTACCACAGGTCTATACATGGAGGATAGTTCTAGCCTATCACTGCCACAGGTCTATACATGGAGGATAGTTCTAGCCTATCACTGCCACAGGTCTATACATGGAGGATAGTTCTAGCCTATCACTGCCACAGGTCTACACATGGAGGATAGTTCTAGCCTATCACTGCCACAGGTCTACACATGGAGGATAGTTCTAGCCTATCACTGCCACAGGTCTATACATGGAGGATAGTTCTAGCCTGTCACTGCCACAGGTCTATACATGGAGGATAGTTCTAGCCTATCACTGCCACAGGTCTACACATGGAGGATAGTTCTAGCCACAGGTCTATACATGGAGGATAGTTCTAGCCTGTCACTGCCACAGGTCTATACATGGAGCATAGTTCTAGCCTGTCACTGCCACAGGTCTATACATGGAGGATAGTTCTAGCCTATCACTGCCACAGGTCTACACATGGAGGATAGTTCTAGCCTATCACTGCCACAGGTCTACACATGGAGGATAGTTCTAGCCTATCACTGCCACAGGTCTATACATGGAGGATAGTTCTAGCCTATCACTGCCACAGGTCTATACATGGAGGATAGTTCTAGCCTATCACTGCCACAGGTCTACACATGGAGGATAGTTCTAGCCTATCACTGCCACAGGTCTATACATGGAGGATAGTTCTAGCCCATCACTACCACAGGTCTATACATGGAGGATAGTTCTAGCCTGTCACTGCCACAGGTCTATACATGGAGGATAGTTCTAGCCTATCACTGCCACAGGTCTACACATGGAGGATAGTTCTAGCCTGTCACTGCCACAGGTCTATACATGGAGGATAGTTCTAGCCTATCACTGCCACAGGTCTACACATGGAGGATAGTTCTAGCCACAGGTCTATACATGGAGGATAGTTCTAGCCTGTCACTGCCACAGGTCTATACATGGAGCATAGTTCTAGCCTGTCACTGCCACAGGTCTATACATGGAGCATAGTTCTAGCCTGTCACTGCCACAGGTCTATACATGGAGGATAGTTCTAGCCGTTAGTACAATAAAGAATCTATATTTTGACCTAAACCCAATAATTGTCCCCTGGACTTTGACGAGTTTTCGCAAATCTCATCACAATTTTTATGATTTCTTTTTGTGTGTGTGTGTGAATGGGGTCAGAGTTTGCGCCTGCAGGCACTTGCTGCAGTTATCCAGTTAATAATCTTGTAGTGCCTCTTACTGAGGTGTGCAATAATTAGAACTCTCGTCGACCCTTTTGCAGGTCTACTTCACATCCAGTAACGTGGTGATGATCACTTCCAGGACGACCCTCAAGTGTCTGTCAGTGGACAACTATGGTGTCATATCCTGCAATGTAGCACCGCTCCAGATATCCAACGCTTCCGCTCATTTCCAAGTAGTGCCCAGCACAACCACCGCAGTGGCCTACAAGCTGAGAAGCATGGCGTATCCCAACTTCTACCTCGGCATATACAATGGCAATCTGATCGGAAATGTGAGTGGTTTGTAGAGTGTTATCAAGAATTACAATGAATATGATTATAGCAGATTTCCTGCATTAAAAAGGGGCCCTGTGATGTATACATTTGGAATGTGGCATTACTCAATCTTAGTGACAATATGGAATGCTGGTGTGTAAGAATAATGAAGGCTGTTCACCAGTGCTGTAACCTTTTCTAGGACGTCTTGGGACTATATTCCAGGGTGTCCCTTAGTGAGAGTCATTGGCTACACAAACATGGGTACGGGAATACTCAGTTCCTCTGGATACTTGGGACTATTCGAGGCCCCAGCACCGGCCCCTAGTCTTATAATATCCTGGCCCTAGTCCTATAATATCCTGACCCTAGTCCTATAATATCCTGGCCCTAGTCCTATAATATCCTGGCCCAAGTCTTATGATATCCTGGCCCTAGTCCTATAATATCCTGGCCCTACTATAATATCCTGGCCCTAGTCCTATAATCCTGGCCCAAGTCTTATGATATCCTGGCCCTAGTCCTATAATATCCTGGCCCAAGTCTTATGATATCCTGGCCCTAGTCCTACAATATCCTGGCCCTAGTCTTATGATATCCTGGCCCTAGTCCTTTAATATCCTGGCTGTAGTCCTATAATATCCTGGCCTTAGTCCTATAATATCCTGGCCCAAGTCTTATGATATCCTGGCCCTAGTCCTATAATATCCTGGCCCTACCTATAATATCCTGGCTATAATATCCTGGCCCAAGTCTTATGATATCCTGGCCCTAGTCCTATAATATCCTGGCCCTAGTCCTATAATATCCTGGCCCTAGTCCTATAATATCCTGGCCCTAGTCCTATAATATCCTGGCCCAAGTCTTATGATATCCTGGCCCTAGTCCTACAATATCCTGGCCCTAGTCTTATGATATCCTGGCCCTAGTCCTATAATATCCTGGCTGTAGTCCTATAATATCCTGGTCCTAGTCCTATAATGCCCTGGCCCTAGCAATAGCTCTAATGCCAATCTATTGGCTGATGTATAGTCCACCTTCGCCAGGGACACCCCAAGGTAGTCTCAAGTGTCCCAGATCACCCCGGGATTTCATAGCAACATGAAGGGACTGACAGTAGTTCTGGGACGACATGTAGTGGGTTTTATTCCTAGCGTCATGGAACAATGTATGTAGCTCAGAAACGTGATCACCTCGGGTTGCCTTAGCGATGAGAAAGTTATAGCGACAGGTTTAAACTGCCGTCTGATGTGCATTTGTTCGGATTCTTTAGGCCTTAGGAGGTCCGGAGTGTGACTTCTACGGGAGGGTCACCCCAGCCACCTCATCAGTGGAGATCAGCGAATACATGTCTCTGCAGTCTGTCATGTACCAAGGTTCGCACATAGGCGTCCTCAAGACTGGCCAGGTGACTGTCCCTGCCCAGACCTCTCCTGCTGCCTCTCACACTGCTCACTTCAAGTTGAAGTACATCAAACAAGCCAAGGTAATCTCTCTATTTCTCTCCCTCTCCCGGTGGAGTACCAATGACCGCAAATAGGAACTGTGATTCTTATTTCATTCCAAACTACCTGCAAGACTATTGGAAGGGAAGGTTATGTATTATTCAAGTTATGGTTAAGAGGATGGGTGTATATACATGGGAGGTGTGGCTGGTGATTGCCTGTCTTAGACAGTCTCTCTCTGGCTGATGTAATGGTTTCTGGAAGCTCTTCTGCTAAGCAAAGCTGCACAGATGCCATGGTTACTAGGAAACACTCGGAGTCCCTTCCCCTTTTGAGGAGAGAGAAGCTCCAGGTGGACTTCTTTTAGTTGTAGATCTGCAATAGTGTGACGTGCTTTTGAGTTCAATGAGCCTATTCAACAACGTATGCAACTTTTTTGCATTCTAGTGATGGAAATGTTTTTGCTATAAATTTGACGCAGTTACAGCTGAAAGGCCAGTTATAGCTGGAGGCCCAGTTACAGCTGAAAGGCCAGTTATAGCTGGAGGCCCAGTTACAGCTGAAAGGCCAGTTATAGTTGGAGGCCCAGTTACAGCTGAAAGGCCAGTTATAGCTGGAGGCCCAGTTACAGCTGAAAGGCCAGTTATAGCTGGAGGCCCAGTTACAGCTGAAAGGCCAGTTATAGTTGGAGGCCCAGTTACAGCTGAAAGGCCAGTTATAGTTGGAGGCCCAGTTACAGCTGAAAGGCCAGTTATAGCTGGAGGCCCAGTTACAGCTGAAAGGCCAGTTATAGCTGGAGGGCCAGTTACAGCTGAAAGGCCAGTTATAGTTGGAGGCCCAGTTACAGCTGAAAGGCTAAGAGGGCAGTCTATTAGAGTGTATCTGGTAGAGCTTGCCTCAACATGTCCCCAGACATTTGGGATTGGGTCCATACCCATTGCAGGTGTCAGTATGTTGGACACGTTGTTGTAATGGAGTGCTTGCTGGACTCTGCTGTAGTCATAATGCATGGTGGCACTCATGCATGTGTGCTGTAGTCATCATGCAAGGTGGCACACATGCATGTGTGCTGCAGTCATCATGCATGGTGGCACTCATGCATGTGTGCTGTAGTCGTAATGTATGGTGGCACTCATGCATGTGTGCTGCAGTCATAATGCATGGTGGCACACATGCATGTGTGCTGTAGTCATAATGCATGGTGGCACTCATGCATGTGTGCTGCAGTCATCATGCATGGTGGCACTACATGCATGTGTGCTGCAGTCATAATGCATGGTGGCACACATGCATGTGTGCTGTAGTCATAATGCATGGTGACACTCATGCATGTGTGCTGCAGTCATAATGCATGGTGGCACACATGCATGTGTGCTGTAGTCATAATGCATGGTGGCACTCATGCATGTGTGCTGCAGTCATAATGCATGGTGGCACTACATGCATGTGTGCTGCAGTCATAATGCATGTGTGCTGCAGTCATAATGCATGGTGGCACACATGCATGTGTGCTGTAGTCATAATGCATGGTGGCACACATACATGTGTGCTGCAGTCATAATGCATGTGTGCTGTAGTCATAATGCATGGTGGCACACATGCATGTGTGATGGGAGATGTAGTTCTCATCTTGTCTATGATCCACAGATTGAATCTTGTTCTACTGAATCTTGAGATGAGATGCAGCTAATATTAGAATGTATTTTCTTCAGCGGAGATTTTGTTGAGTAAATCTAATGAGTCTGAAGATGCTGTCCCCTCTTCTGGTAATAATCTAACTATGTACATACATAGCTACATGACACTATGTCTGTCAGGGCATTGCTACACTATGCCTGTCAAGAGCATTGCTACACTATGCCTGTCAAGGGCATTGCTACGTTCTGAACCAGCTGTGGCTACGTCACCTATTCGTAGTGTCCATATATTCCAATCTACATGGTAATAAGTAACCCCTGGCAATCAATGGAAAGGAGAAGGAAGTTGTTCCAGCAGCAACAACCATCTTTCTGATCGCAGAGAGTTGAACAGAAAGGGTCGCTTGTCAAACACCAAATGTAGAAGTGGGAATTACAGACATCAGCAATGGATGAACTTGACAATATAAATATAGGAACGTAATGCATAATTAGACAACACAACTGTTACCGTGTGTGATGAGTTACTATATGTTACTGTGTGTTATGCATTGTGCTAGATTTGCACTCCAATAACGCCTTAACATTATATTTCGCGCGTGTGTGTGTGTGGCCTCTTCCTCCTTATTCCACCTCGTTTAGCTTCCTGTGCTGCCCAGTCCCCCAGTCCCGCAGCAGCAGCAGCAGCAGCCAGGCCAACAACAACCTCCACTACAGCAACTGCCCCCTCCGGGCCAGCCTGGCTACTCTCCCTCCACCCCACCCATGCAGAGGCAGGGGCTCCCCCCTGGCACAGATCAAGGAGCGCAGTACCCTCCCCCATCTGCCCCACCCCCTTATGAGGCTGCACAATACCAACCTCCCCAGCAGTACCCTCCCGGCATGGAGAAGAAACCGCTTTGAAAATGACCAAACAGCTGTGCTTAAATTTTTACGTTGTGCATTGTTGTCCCTGTATTGTTGTCCCTGTAGCATAATAGTTTGCTTAGTTTTTACCCAGTTGGCTGTTCCCATGTCAGCCTATTTATCCAGTCTCTGCCCTATCAATGTTATTTTCTCAAAACCCAGACTTGGACAATTTCTGAGTAGAAGGATGTATAACCTACATGTATATATTATCTGTTGCCAGTTTTTGAGACTTGCAGTCTGGATCTGAAACATTTGCTTTCTTGGCAGAAGCTTTCCCTTGGGTAGTAGCTACAGTTAGGGTGCAGTTACTATTGATGACCCTTTCCTTTCCCCTCATTTGTTTCCCTGGTAAGCTAATCAGTATAATTTGTGTGAAAATAGCTCACATGTCCTGAAGCTCGTTTGACTACGTGTAGTGTTGTAGACATCAGGTTGGGAGATTAAGTCATTTGCCAGAGGATTTTGTGTAAGTGGTGAGCGGTGGCAATCTCTGGGTATATTGTGGCAAACCCCACCCACCCCCTCCTTGAACCTTGTAACGAAGGTTACTGGCTGCGCTCCAAAAAGACTCCAAGCGTACCTTGAATCCCTTCTAAGGTGACAAACGAGTGTGGAGATGATTGAAATAATTTAAAAAAATCTCCCTCCATGCAAAAGGAAACGTGGGGGGGGGGGGGGGGGGTACTGTAACTTAATTGCGCATGTTTGTCAATGGCTCCGTAACCTTACAGAAGCACTGTGTACATGTTCAACAACAAGATTGAGGCATACATATATACACATAATACAAAGTCAATTATACATATTTAAAACAAGAAAAGTCTGTACAGTTCCATCCACCTCTGCAGGAATGGAAGGTGGTGACTTAATACCTCTCCACAGACAGTCTTTGGAAGAGATGGCGAGTAGCTTCAGAGGGAGGCAGGACCGTATCTAGAGCTGTTTACTTGCCTGAGAGGAAGGGCTTGGCATTCAACATTCCAATATAGGTAGTTGGGGGTACTGCTCTCCTCGGAAAGAGCCCCGAAGGATACTATATTGCACAAATAGAGTTCTAGTTAATTTCCCAAAAATGATCCAATCCTAAAATGTCTCGTGTTCATGGACCCTCTTATAGTTAAGTATTTTTGTTCTATGTACATGTAATAATAATGTAGCTTAATAGAGGTACTTTTCAATAACATATTATACTAGTACTACATCACATTTTGTAAAGTTAATAGTTGATGATGGGGGGGGGGAAGTTAAATTCTGCCATCAACCCACGCAGAACATGGTGGTAGCCTGTAGGTAAAGCATCGTTCTCCGTATCCACGTGGCAATTACCACCAGTATGCGCTTGACTAACCCCGCCCTCTTAGAGAAGGATGAATGGCACGTAGTGTGGTTCGTTGCTCTATGTTCAAGGGTGTAGGAACTGCAGCGGACATGGCCGCTACACTTCCCCCCCAAAAAAAGCTTTTGGCGCGCGCCCACGTAGTTGTGTGCAGTCTGTTGACTTAGTAGCTTTTTCTCCTTTCCAGCTGAAATGAGTACAGAACCTGAAGCTCGCTGCTGCCAATTGAACCACATTAGCCCCAAGGATTCCAAAGAGAATTTGAAAAGAAATGTGTGGTAAAGAGAAGTTTCCAGCCCTCATGGTTCCTCAGGTGGCCTTGGATACAGTACATGGAGGGCACAGATACAGTGATGTGCATCACTTGTGCTAGAGCAAGTGAAGAGAAGAAGCTTCAGTGGTCAAGCAATGCAGATGCGGCCTTCATTACCAAGGGCTTCTCCAATTGGAAGGATTGCCACAGTTAAATTTGGTATCCATGACTCTAGCAAGTGTCACAAAGAAGCTGTTTTGAAGATTGTGACATTGCCTTCACAACATCTAATGTGGCACAATCTCTGTCTCTACAGCTGAAGAAAGAGAAGTTGGATAGAAGGCAGTGTTTCATGAAGATACTATTCAATATGAAATTTCTTGCTCGGCAAGGTATGATTAATAGCTAGTTAATTTATCTAGCTATAAATTGGCACCTGTAGAATCAAAGCTAATATTTGTGACACTCTGTGGTGTAGATGTGTGCTGATAGTGTGAATGTAATGATTTATGTTTGCAGGTCTCCCATTGTGGGGATGAGTCCGACTCTAACTTCATTCAGCTTTTGACATTAAGAAGTGAAGATGACAAGACGAATTATCAATTGGTTGGATGAGAAAACTGACAAATACACTGCTCCAGCTGCTCCAGACATGCAAAATGAACATGCAAAATGAATTTTTTAAAGTTATGTCTCAGATGGTCTAAAGAGAAATTGCTGTAGAGCTCCAGTCAGCCCCTTTTTTTACCGTTATGGTTGATGAAACAACCGATGTTTCAAATAAAGAGCAAGTAGTCATATGTTTTCGATGGGTAGACAAGAAACTAGAGGCACATGAAGAGTTTGTTGGTCTCTCTCAAGTGGAGTCAACTGGAGCCAACATGCGCTGCACTCCATTATACGTGATGTCTTGTTGAGATTAAACATTTCCATAAAGAAAATTGGGGGCCAGTGTTATGATGGTGCTTCATCCATGTCTGGAACATGAAGTGGAGTAGCCAAAAGAATCTGTGAAGAAGAACCAAGAGCACTTTTTACTCACTGCTATGGACATGCCCTCAATCTTGCGATTGCAGATGCTGTGAAAACTTGTAAATTCATGAGGAATGCTCTGGATTCTTCATACGAGATCATTAAGCTTGTAAAGAAATCACCATGAAGGGATGCAATGCTTCAAAACCTAAAGCAGAAGATGCGTGATGAATCCCCTGGAATTCAAGTTCTTTGTCCCACTATATAGATGGACTGTGCGTGAAAAGGCTTGAGAGTATCATCATCAATAATTACTCGTAAGCTTTGGGAGGAATCACTGGACATTGTGAAGGAGAGTGAAGGAGACTGAAATGAGAAGTAGGATCCGGAGTATTTCTGTGTGTATTAACTCTTTCGATTTCTTTTATGGGTTGTATATATTGGGAGAATTTCTCTTGAATCACAGTGACAACCTCAGCAAGACTCTTCAAACTTCAGATGTCAGCTGCAGAAGGTCAAAAACTAGCTGACATGACTGTTTGTAAATTGCAATCAATACGAAATGATGCTAGCTTTGATTTATTTTGGCAACGTGGCAAAAGATGCTAATGTTGATGATCCAGTGCCAAGATTGAGGAAGAGACCTAGATGATATGCAGTTGGCACTGCAGAAGAGGAGTTTCCTGCAACTGTTGAAGATATGTATCGGCCAATTTATTTCGAAGCTTTGGATCTTGTCATCAAGTCAAGATTTGACAAACCTGGGTACAGGATTTACTCGAAACTTGAAGAGCCTATTGTTAAGACTGCTAACCAAGACGACTTTGGAGAAGAACTTGCTTTTATCAGTGATTTTTATAAAGATGACTTCAACAAAGGGCAGCTGAGAATGCAGTTGAATGTGCTATCAAGTAGTATTCCTGATGATACCAATTGACGTGATCTTTGTTCAGTCCTCCAATTTCTCAGAGAGCTGACTGATTCACAACGAGCATGATGTCTGAAGTGTGTATATACCCTGGCTACATTAATTGTTGTCATGCCAGCCACCAATGCTTCCAGTGAACATTCATTTAGTAGTTTACGGCGGGTGAAGTTACTTAAGATCTACGTTGGCCCAGACTCGTCTTTACAGTGTCATGACCTTGAATGTGCACAAAGATCGCACTGATCGATTGAGTTTAGTAGAGATTGGCAATGAATTTATCAACAACTATATTATGTCTTATGAGAAACAATAACAACAATAAAATAATTATAGTAATGGTGATAATAGCACTTCAAGCATCCTCAAGGGATGGGTCCTGGCCTGTAGTGTGCCTTCTAACTGACTGACATTAGGTAAGGTATGAGAATGACTTCTCGGGTATGCATGAAGTTTTTTTGTACAAAATTGTCCAAATCACACCTTTTGAACACCACACCCTGGTGTGGCAAGGCAAAAAATTTGACAGGGCCTCTACACTTAAGAATTGCTTCCTACGCCGTTGATGTTGACGATATTGTGCTTTGAGCGAAGCAGGAGTAGGGGCAATGGAAGGTGAAGAGAAGAGAAATGTGTGTGATTGAGAGGAGGATGTCGAAGTGGTATATATATATAGGTTGGCAAAAGGTGATGGAGCAGAAAGGTATATATACAAGATCATTACAAGGGCATGAGGGAGTGAGGTTTAGGTAGAGGACAGGATCAGCAGGTCTATTGTGGGATGAGATGCGATGTAGGCTGTGTAGTGATGACAGATGCGTGTTGTGGGGCAGGAGGTAAGTGGAAGACATGTGGCATTTCCTAATAGGCTGTGATGAATTTGTAAGGGAATGGAAAGCATTAATGAACGGCTGGATGGAATTGAGGGAGCTGGAATATGGTTGGATGTCAGGGAAGGGAATACTCCTGTCCCTTGGTCTGGTGGGGGGTGTTGTCCCAGCCACTCAGACCTCTAGTCTTTCCCCGCACCCTAGCTCTTTAGGGGGAGTGGCCTTGTACCATCCACTCGCCTAGCTAGACCACTAATCTGTAACTGGTTATCTCTGCCCGTATCTATTGATTATATAGCTCTAGTGATTATATAGCCGTACCACTAGTTCATCAAGTATATGATAAAGAGGGTATAGCCAATAAGCAAATACATCCTAGTCTGTCTGGGCTCTCGTTACTATCTAACAAGCTCCTTATATCTATTATTTTTGCTAGGCTGTCCAATCCGAGTGTTACATCTGTGTTCAATCCATTCCTCCGTATATGTAATTTGTGCTGTCTCGTGACCTTGTGGTGATGTGTTGAAGGGTTTTCCCCTTGTAGGCTTCAGTCAGGGATGATTGCTCTTGATTCCCTGACATCTCCCCTTCCTCTAGCAGAGAACAACGTTCTCTTGAGAGACCATCGGTGTTGCCAGTCTTTCGTCCTGCATGGTAGGCCATGGTATAATGATATGGCTGTAGAGGCATCGCCCGCAACTCGTCTGGGGGTACTTGGTCGGAGAGTACCACCGTCTCCATCTCGCTTCCCACCTGATGTTCCTTCTCCACACGCTTCTTCTCGAAGAATTCATCCTCAAATTCATAGGGGAGTTCATTTCCCTCACGGCTCCCATCTGTGGGGTCGGTCAGCACGACCTCGTCGTTGGTCTTTTGAGCCTGCGACACCTCCTCTTCGTGCACCCGGGTTTGTGCCTGAGCTCTGGTCGAAACTAGGGCCACTTCGGTAGTGCCCTCTCTGGCGAGTCGTGTCTCCTCCGAGTTCACTCCTGCCAGCAACTCTTTCAGCTGGGTGACATCCTGTCCCACCAACATATCTATGGGTAGGTAAGGCTACGGTCAAGTGATACGTCCTCCCAGCCAATTTCAGCACCACCCTGGCTGCTGGGAGCCAAGTTTCTCTGGAAGTGGCTGTGGCATATGGTATGCTCCACCCCAGTCTTGCTCCTGTTGGTATACACCTGGCATGCACCACTGACCTGGTACACCCTGTATCCAACCACACCTTTACGGTCCTGCCATTGAGATTGGCCCTCCTCGTCCAACGGTTCGAGGTATTCTCCCTGGTTATTTCGTACACCAGCTGCGCCTGCTCTAACTTTACCCGGCAGTCTCTCTTGATATGCCCGAGCCGATTACACCGGAAGCATCTGACTTCCTGATTACTCCTCTGGGATGTGGGTACATTCTCTCCACTCCCTGGACTCCCTCTTTGTATAGGTCTATCCCAGCCAATTCTGCTGGGGGCCTGTGTTTGAAGTCCCGGCCAGAAAGGAGTCTCGGGTTGAGTTCTCTCTCTCTCGGTCGCTCTCCCTGTTGATCCTTGTGGCTCTGGCTCTCTCCTTGTCTGGTTGGCCAAGTGCCTCACAACAGCTTCACTCAACTCCTCGAAGTTCTCCGGGTTGAGGTTCCTCATTTGCACCTCTAACCAGCGGGGCAAATGCTTCAGAGTTATCTCCATTAACATGGTCTCCCGGTCAGCGAGGGGGGGATGCTTCCAACCACTGATGAAAGCTCTGGCGATGTCGTGCCAGCCATGTATCCGGCTGAGCCTGATCGAAAGGAGTCTCGAACGTGCGCTTTCGAAATGTCTCGGTGGTTATCCGGTATTCACGAAGTAACACCTCCTTTACAGCCTGATACTCTGTCTGTTGAACTGCAGGCATAGTAGCAACAGCAGTCAACCCCACTCCTGATAATGAGCCGCGCAGGAAGGCAGTCCATTGTGGTCGAGGCCACCCTCCAGCAGTCGCTGTTGCCTCAAAAGCATCCAGGAAGGCCCCCATGTCATCGACACCTTCCTGGAACTTGTGTACTGTGAGTTTTGGGGTGCAGGGTGCCGGGCCTACCACTGGCAACTGTTGCCCTGGTGGTACTCGGGTCTCGGTCAGTAACTGAATCAGCCTTTCCTGCTGTTCAGCCTGGCTCTGCATCAGCTGCTCCTGGATTTCGGCTTGCCTGTCCCGCTCCTCTACTCTCCTCCGCTCCTCCTTCTCGACCCTCAGCTGGTCGATCTGGAGCCACTGGGACAGGAATTTTTCCATGGGGTCCACTGCTCCAAGAGAGGCCTCGGAAACTGTGCTTTGGACATGGCGAGAGTCCCTCAGGGATCTCCTGTCCTCACGGCTCATCCTTTACCCCACCTCCGCCAATAACAACGACCAAAAAAACAACCCAATACCTTAACACTAGCTATTCAGGGTTGGTTTTTCAAGCCCCCTAGGCCGTGCCTGGGCTGTATCCCTGTTTCATCTAGCTAAGTTCCAACCTCCTCACTATCTAAAGGCTGGTCCAGGATCTTCTATTATAGAAGATCCCACCACTGCCACCAATGTCAGGGAAGGGAATACTCCTGTCCCTTGGTCTGGTTGTCCCAGCCACTCAGACCTCTAGTCTTTCCCTGCACGCCTAGCTCTTTAGGGCGTGTACCATCCACTCACCTAGCTAGACCACTAATCTGTAACTGGTTATCTCTGCCGTATCTAGTGATTATATAGCTCTAGTGATTATATAGCCGTACCACTAGTTCATCAAGTATATGATAAAGAGGGTATAGCCAATAAGCAAATACATCCTAGTCTGTCTGGGCTCTCGTTACTATCTAACAAGCTCCTTATATCTATTATTTTTGCTAGGCTGTCCAATCAGAGTGTTACATCTGTGTTCAATCCATTCCTCCGTATATGTAATTTGTGCTGTCTCATGACCTTGTGGTGATGTGTTGAAGGGTTTTCCCCTTGTAGGCTTCAGTCAGGGATGATTGCTCTTGATTCCCTGTCATTGAAGTTTGAGAGGGTGGGCACTGAAGGGAAAGTGCCCTTGTCACTTGGCAAGGAGGTGGAGGGCTTGAGTAATCAGGTGATGGTGTGTGGGTGCATTTTGCATTGCATAGTGAAGTGTTGGCAGAGGAGGAAGGGACTGATTTATGGCCTCCACCACACTCTACCATAATCAAGCTGTTCAACTCCTTGATTAGAACATTGAACATTAACTCATAATGTGACAGGGTCTGAGAAAAGGGACCAATTTTCAAAAAGACTAGTTTTGTGTGCACCCCAAAAATACTCGGTTATATTTTGACCTTTTATTTATAAT
The DNA here is from genome assembly GCA_028752905.1 of Cladorhizidae sp. MBARI D1340-BT2. NCBI lineage: Eukaryota > Metazoa > Porifera > Demospongiae > Poecilosclerida > Cladorhizidae > Cladorhizidae sp. MBARI D1340-BT2. The sequence continues at coordinate 11,810,463 of JAQNBH010000006.1, forward strand.
TATATGTTATAACTACACTTCCTTAACCTCTGTGTCAAGTTTGGAGCTACTAGGTTACTTCCTTATAGCAGGCATGGGGTTAGATGGCTGGTCAAGGAGCAACTATTTATAGAAGATCAACGTTGCAATGTAACCCCGTTTGGGGGGGAGGAGGAGAAGAGGGAAATACTGTCTTGTTTACTGAAAGACAAGCAACACCTTTATAAAAAGTCCACTCGAGCAGAGGATAATCACTCCCTTAAGGTCCTCTCCCAACTTTCAACTTATTGTCTCCCCATAAATGTGGGTGTGGCCTTTACATTCAAAGGCAGAAAGTGGGCATGGCAAACCAAATATCATGCACAACATGAACACTAAATACAACGAAGGCCCAGTTAGTGCAAGACAACAAAGGTCAAGACAACAAAGGTCAGTTAGTGCAAGACAACAAAGGTCAGTAGGACAACAAAGGCCTAGGTAATGCAAGACAACAAAGGTCAGTTAGTGCAAGGTAAAATACAGCAACGGTCCAGTTAGTGCAACAACAAAGGTCCAGTTAGTACAAGATAAAATACAACGAAGGCCCAGTTAGTGCAAGACAACGAAGGTCAAGACAACAAAGCCCAGTTAGTGCAAGACAACAAAGGTCAGTAGGACAACAAAGGCCTAGGTAATGCAAGACAACAAAGATCAGTTAGTGCAAGGTAAAATACAGCAACGGTCCAGATAGTGCAACAACAAAGGTCCAGTTAGTACAAGATAAAATACAACAAAGGTCCAGTTAGTACAAGATAAAATACAACAAGGTCCAGTTAGTGCAACAACAAAGAGTGCAAGATAAAATACAGCAAAGGTCCAGTTAGTGCAAGGTAAAATACAGCAACGGTCCAGTTAGTGCAACAACAAAGGTCCAGTTAGTCAAGAAAATACGACAAAGGTCCAGTTAGTGCTAGACAACAAAGGTCAGTAAGACAAAGGTCCAGTTAGTGCAAGACAACAAAGGTCAGTTAATGCAAGGTAGAATACAGCAAAGGTCCAGTTAGTGCAACAACAAAGGTCCAGTTAGTACAAGGTAAAATACAACAAAGGTCCAGTTAGTACAAGATAAAATACAACAAAGGTCCAGTTAGTGCGAGGTAAAATACAACAAAGGTCCAGTTAGTGCAAGGTAAAATACAACAAAGGTCCAGTTAGTGCAACAACAAAGAGTGCAAGATAAAATACAGCAAAGGTCCAGTTAGTGCAAGTTAAAATACAACAAAGGTCCAGTTAGTGCAAGATAAAATACAACAAAGGTCCAGTTAGCGCAAGATAAAATACACAAAGGTCCAGTTAGTGCAACAACAAAGAGTGCAAGATAAAATACAGCAAAAGTCCAGTTAGTGCAAGATAAAATACAACAAAGGTCCAGTTAGTGCTAGACAACAAAGGTCAGTAAGACAAAGGTCCAGTTAGTGCAAGACAACAAAGGTCAGGTAAAATACAGCAAAGGTCCAGTTAGTGCAACAACAAAGGTCCAGTTAGTACAAGGTAAAATACAACAAAGGTCCAGTTAGTACAAGGTAAAATACAACAAAGGTCCAGTTAGTACAAGATAAAATACAACAAAGGTCCAGTTAGTGCAAGGTAAAATACAACAAAGGTGCAGTTAGTGCAACAACAAAGAGTGCAAGATAAAATACAGCAAAGGTCCAGTTAGTGCAAGGTAAAATACAGCAACGGTCCAGTTAGTGCAACAACAAAGGTCCAGTTAGTCAAGAAAATACGACAAAGGTCCAGTTAGTGCTAGACAACAAAGGTCAGTAAGACAAAGGTCCAGTTAGTGCAAGACAACAAAGGTCAGTTAATGCAAGGTAGAATACAGCAAAGGTCCAGTTAGTGCAACAACAAAGGTCCAGTTAGTACAAGGTAAAATACAACAAAGGTCCAGTTAGTACAAGATAAAATACAACAAAGGTCCAGTTAGTGCGAGGTAAAATACAACAAAGGTCCAGTTAGTGCAAGGTAAAATACAACAAAGGTCCAGTTAGTGCAACAACAAAGAGTGCAAGATAAAATACAGCAAAGGTCCAGTTAGTGCAAGTTAAAATACAACAAAGGTCCAGTTAGTGCAAGATAAAATACAACAAAGGTCCAGTTAGCGCAAGATAAAATACACAAAGGTCCAGTTAGTGCAACAACAAAGAGTGCAAGATAAAATACAGCAAAAGTCCAGTTAGTGCAAGATAAAATACAACAAAGGTCCAGTTAGTGCTAGACAACAAAGGTCAGTAAGACAAAGGTCCAGTTAGTGCAAGACAACAAAGGTCAGGTAAAATACAGCAAAGGTCCAGTTAGTGCAACAACAAAGGTCCAGTTAGTACAAGGTAAAATACAACAAAGGTCCAGTTAGTACAAGGTAAAATACAACAAAGGTCCAGTTAGTACAAGATAAAATACAACAAAGGTCCAGTTAGTGCAAGGTAAAATACAACAAAGGTGCAGTTAGTGCAAGATAAAATACAACAAAGGTCCAGTTAGAACTACATGATCAATAATGTTAAAGGAGTTAGCAGAAAGGTCAGGAGTGCCACTTCAAATGTCCCAGCACCATAAACCACACCCTCTTTCTCAGTGTGCGTGCCTTGTAGGCCTTTTGTAATTTTCCTCCATTTATTTCTCAACAAGTTTTCTCTTTTAGAGATGCTTCTCTCGATTCAGGGGTGGGCATTCATTGACTACAATGATGAGAAACATGAACCATGCAGTTGCTCATATACGAGTCACATGACCACACAGCTCATGCACGTGCTATCTAACAACAACAACAAAAAGTGGATAGAAGAGCTGAAGACAGGGAGACGCTCAGGCAACAGCACAGTGCTGATGCATACCATTACCATAGCACTGCCAAAGCACTTATCGAAAAGGCTCTTTAGGACAAAACTGCCACGTTAAAGTGGAGCAAGGATTCATTTGCGTTCTGTGTATAGCCATGCATACACTTCTCCAATAGGCTCCTCCCCTCCGGGCAAAGGTTGTGCCGTGGCTGTTCACCACTAGAATTGCAATGTAGCAGGGTAGCCTGTATGCCTCCATCATGCCTGGTAAAATTATCAAAATTACTTTGGACTTTATCCGTCAAGCACTGCCAATTTTTTTGCCATCCAAAAGCTTTATAACCTGACATGGAACCTTTAGGTTTAGAAGAGTAGTACCCATATTTTTTGTACATGCCCCACACAATCATTCTTCTCTACCAGGCAGTCCAAACCATAAGGTTTCTTTTCAACAAGAAGGGCATGTGTTTTAGAATCTTCTATCTGGTATTTATATATACCTCAACGTGTGGTCTTATTATTTTTTGTATATATTCATTGCCTTATCTGATTATGTTGTGTATATTCATTGCCTTATCTTATTATGCTTTGTATATATTCATTGCCTTGTCTGATTATGTTTTGTTCATTGATTATGTTTTGTGTATATTCATTGCCTTATCTGATTATGTTTTGTATTATATTCATTGTCTTATCTTATTATGCTTTGTATATATTCATTGCCTTGTCTTATTATGTTTTGTATATATTCATTGCCTGATCTGATTACGTTTTGTATATATTATTGCCTTATCTGATTATGCTTTGTATATTATTTATTGCCTTCATCTTATTATGCTTTGTATATATTCATTGCCTTATCTGATTATGTTGTGTATATATTCATTGCCTTAACTTATTATGTTGTGTATATATTCATTGCCTTGTCTGATTATGTTGTGTATAATATTATATTCATTTCCTTAACTTATTATGTTGTGTATAATTATATTCATTGCCTTATCTTATTATGTTGTGTATATATTCATTGCCTTAACTTATTATGTTGTGTATATATTCATTGCCTTATCTTATTATGTTGTGTATATATTCATTGCCTTATCTGATGTATATATTCATTGCCTTAACTGATTATGTTGTGTATATATTCATTGCCTTATCTTATTATGTTGTGTATATATTCATTGCCTTATCTGGTTATGTTTTGTATGCCTTATCTATTCATTGCCTTTCTGATTATGTTTTGGTTTTGTATATTATATATATTTATTGCCTTATCTTAAATTTCACAACATTGTTTAGACCCTTTTCAGTTTCAAAAACGACAAAAACAATTCCAAAAAGGGATAGAAAACCCCTTCACTGCTAAGTACCGCCACAGCCAACAAGAATATCCATAGGTTGGACGGGTTTGGAACATAAACCTTGGTAATGTTCTTGAATTTCATTTCGGGCTTGCCTTGGGCTTTCTTCATGGCTTTTTGTTTAATAACTGTAAGTTGCTTTGTGTATATAGGCATTCTTTGAAATTGGTAGGGGAAAGGACTAAAAGGCAAAATGAGTTTTTTTCACACTGAGATGGTCCTAGCTTATTTGAGAAAGAAACACTGCTCTCCTGTCTGAGCAATGCACTGTTGGAAGAAGGAAAAAAGAAAGCGAAAATGAGTAGCAGAAGTAGATGCATAGCTAGTAAAGTTAGCTATAGCTAGTAGCTAATAGAGTTACTATAGCTAGTTAAGTATAGCTATATAGTCAGTGATCACTAGACCAGAGAGATGCTAAGAGACTGGTGCTAATATAAGAATATGAATGCTAATGAAAGCTAGAGCGTGGCTTTGACATGAGCTAGGAATATATAATATAAAGTGCGTGGCTTAGTAAGTATAGAGCAATGCAAATCATATCATGTTTCTTAGCATAGGAAGGATTTGCTGTTGTGACTAGCTTGCCTGCACAGGTTTAAACATGCCCTCAAAAGCTTTGGAGTGGAGGACTGTTGTGGCTGATAGCATCCACAAGTACAGGGGTTTCTTGTGGCCGATGGTATCCACAAGTGCAGGGATTCTTGTGGCTGATGGCATGACAAGTACAGGGGTTTCTTGTGGCTGATGGCATCCACAAGTACAGGGGTTTCTTGTTGGCTCACTGCTTTTGATAATGTGGCATTGGGTATGTGATATTATAGAAGCTGATCAAGAATGTCCACTCCACCTTGTGTGATGTTGGGTACAACTAATGTCATGCAAGGGGCAAGGTCTGGTGTTCAGAAGCTGATCAAGAATATCCATGTATTGCATTGGGTGCATATGCCAACTCGCAGATCTAACGGTCAAAGCTGGAATGAAAGCACTAATCAACTCATTGATCAGCTCTTCATCATGTTTTCTTACCCGGTACTTTTTCGCACCAGCAAAAGGAAACAAGATTTTGTTGATAATTGCTCTCTCTTCACTTCTGAGCCAGAAGCTCTCATAAAGTGCTGCCCAATCCATTGGCTAAGTCTTCTTTGCTGTATAGGCCACTATCTTTCTCGGTCAAATGGCTACTTCTTGTCGTCGGGTGACCAGCAGCAAAGTTGTCAGTATCACTGAGAGGCTTCAGAATCCTTTGCCTATGATCATTCTTCTTTTCCTTCTCACCTCCTCCCATTTATGGATCTCTTTAATCAGCTCTTCCAAAAATCTACTGAAAACACAACAAGCAAAGTTGTATGAAGAAATGGTCCAGCTAATATGCCTGTGTGCCTCACAATATTAGATGATGTCTGCCATTCTTGTGCTTGTGACAACCTAGGCTTCCTTAGCTTAGAGAAAGAAATCAGCTCCTCGATGAAAATCTTTCCATTGGTACCGACACATGGGCTCTCAACTGGAAGCTGACTGCGACACAAGGTCTTTATTTTCATCCAACACATGGGCTATAATATTGCTCAACTGGAAGCAGAGTAAGACACAAGGCCTTTTTTGCATCCAACACATGGTCTAATACTGCTCAACCTGAAGCTGAGTGGGACACAAGACATTTCTTTGCATCTGTGAGAAGTTTTTACTGAAGAAGATGCTGCAAAAGATTCATCAGCAACACTCTCCTGAAGGACTTGGGAGTACTCCAGCCTGAGAAAACATCTTCACAATCAATTCTTAATCTAGCCAAATAATTCCCACAATTTGGCATTGAGTCCCTTGATTGCCTGAGAGAGGAGTTCATGGATTTCACCCTTTCACCAGCAGACTTCCCTAAACCAAGTGCTTACCACATGCTTCAGACATGTCAACAAAGCCTCAAACTGGATAATTTCGGTGGGAAGTTGGCAAGCTACAAACTGTACTTGGTGATCAAAGATTTCCCAAATTATATATACCAACTATTGATGAGCTTATTGTCAATTCCAAGTTCGAATGCAGACTCCAAACAAACGAGGATTTTCTGTATTGAGCAAACAGACCCGAATTTAGAACCATCACTGCTTTAATGTTATTGCAATAGCTATACCAAACTCAGTGAAGAACTACTTACTGAGTGTAAGAAAGCCACTCACACCTACTTCACTTTTAAAATAGTGATATGCCAACATGCTCTTATAAACTTACTTTATAAACTATTTCAGAAGATGTTGATTGGTGTTGTCAGTTGAGCCTAACACTTCTTCATAGTCGAGTTGCTGGTATGGCTCGAGTTCACGCTGTTAGACCTTCTAGAGGTCCCTGAGGTGATGGCATCAGCATCACAAATAATTATTGGACATCGTTATCTTCCAATTATAAAGGGAGTGGTTTCCAGGGGTGTGGTCAGTTAACAGGTGTCTCTGATTCATGGTTGGCTAGTGAAAATTCTCCTTGACCAAGTGAGCACTTATCGCAACATCTCCTTGCCCAAGTAAGACCACACCCAGTGAAACATCTCCTTCACCAAGTGAGACCACACCTAGTGCAACATCTCCTTCACCAAGTGAGACCACACCTAGTGCAACATTGCCTCACCAAGTCAAACCACACCCACTGTAACAAAAACATTTCCTGGAAGCTGTGGAAGACACAATGGCAGCATACTCATGCTCATGTATTGCTTCAAAGTTTATTGGCTTGTTAAAAATGTATACCGCAGTCATTTATAGGAAAGACCCTTTGACAAATAGTTTTAAAAATCAGGTAAAGGGTCATCTAAATATTTGTTATTTGTGGTCAAAACTTGTTACCTCCCCCCATTGTTTAAGTGGGTGTGGTGTTCCTGGATATATTCATCGACTTACATTATTTAAAAATGATAATAACCTGAGTGTATATATAGGTGAAGACAAAAAGTGCCTACAGCCCCCCCCCCTGCATATATATATATATATTACAAGTGCATCTGTTTGCTCTATGACAATGCTAGGCAAGAGGGTACACATGCCAATGATGTTAGCATTTTATGTTTATTATCACTTATTTTCATAATAGTTCCTCTATAGCTGTACCGGGTGGTTATAGCGGATGCAAGAAATTGCACCTGCACAACTGCACTGTAATTAATTTTTACGAGGCATGTTCATAGTGGTGGATAGAGTTGGTGGTACACAACAAGGCAAGAGTCAAAGTGGTTAGAGCGAGATGAAGTTTAATCCTTGTCATCAGTTGATGCATTATAAGTGCAGCACATATGCCTTGTTCCAGTTATATTGTTTAAAAAAATGTATTTGTAGATTATTTTCATCGTCATCATTACTGACACTGCTATATACTGTACCACTACTGCTCCAATACTACTATCACTACTCACTGCTACTACTATTACTACTGCTACTACTATTACTACTGCTACTATTTATTGTTTATTTGGAGTGGAGGGAAATTTTGTGCTTAAGAGGAATAGTGCAAGATTTTTTTGTTTGTGTACACATGTGTATGTGCATGCATGCGTGTGCGTAAATGTGAGCACATGTGTAAATATGTGCATGCATGCGTGTGCAAGAGTGTAAATGTGTGCACATGTGTGTAAATATGTGCATGCATGCGTGTGCGAGGGTGTAAATGTGTGCACATGTGTGTAAATATGTGCATGTGTGAGTGTGTGCCTGCATGAGTGTGTACATGTGTGTGTGTGAGTGAGCATGCAGGTGTGTAACTAAGGAATGTAAATAACTTTGCGGTATTCCCAGTGGGTGTCAGAAACAGTAGAATTGGTTCATTAATATACCAGGCATTGTCTTATGGGGAAGGATTGCTATAAGGGCACCATTCTGCACAGCAACATTTTTTTTAAAATTTATTAACTTCTTCTATTCATCTGATATGAGGACCCTGGAGTGCACGCTAATCCCCCCCCCCCTCCCCCCCCCCCCCCCCGGGAGTGCACACTAAAATCCTCCCTGGATTGCTTGCTAATCCCCACAAAATAAAAAACAGAATGCTCACCAATCCCAAACATCCGCAATGTATTTATGATTCAACACAATTCAAGTTGCCTTAACGAGCAGTTCATTGCACATGGCAAGAATAATGAGAAACAGATTGGCATTGACATGCACACATGCTCGTGACAACATTGGCACGTTGTATACTGCACTATATTGTGCAATGCCACTTTGTATTTTTAATAAGGGTGTGGTTGTGGGTGTGGCACAATGATGACTTATCAGAGAGAGCAGTATAATGTACAAAACATGCAAGAAGTAATTGGTATCCAGAAGTTCAATATAGTGTGACATTGTTCATGTGCCCATCAACACAACTGTAGGAAGCATTCTCCAAATGACTCTTCGAGGTCCACACACAGAGAGACTTCTTCACTTTTATGCGATCAACATCTCTCCAGTTGGAAGTTACTTCTGTGAATGAGTATAATAGATTTATAAATGAACACTCATGCAAGGCAAGTTCATTCCATGTCACTGCATAAAACAGATGACATCATAATGTACATTGAGCTACAGTGTCTGTATTTTGTCGACACAGATGCATCTATCGAGATTCTCTAGGCCAAATCTGGTGCTGCATGCAAAAGTGAATGCTTGTTTTGAGCATGTGTGCCAAGGTATCTCTACATCGGTGCCCCAAGTAATTGCCTCACTCAGGTGTGTGTTTCAGCATGCATACTGCACCACATGGTAAGGATTTTCTCTAAACATGTCAAGTGAGATATTTCATTCATATGTTTGATAATTATGTGGTCTTCCATGGAACCAGTCTCGACATGAGACAATTCATTGAACAAGCAGTCCCCCCCAACAGTTGTTTGGTCTGGCAGGAATCTGCCCACTGTCACAAAGAGAAATATGCATACTACTGAACATTGATGCTCTGAAATGAGAATGGTCACACAGTTTTGGCGTCCATATCTATGATTAAACATGCACTCTAAACTCTTGCATTCTCTAGATGGCTTAGCCTATTCCCTCGACTCGAGTTATACTGTGCTTGTTGACGTCCATGCATGACTTCTTTTGATGCTGGGTTTTCGTGGGAACCACCACCCATCTCATCAGCTTGCACTTTCCATCCTGTTTGGATGTGGTTTGCACAGAATGAAGAGAGAGGTCTTGCCTGTGCTTTTTTTCTCGACTGGTTCACTTCCTGGTTGGAAGCCATGCTGGCATCAAGTTTGGACTGAAAGCCACCAAATGCAAACCAGACAATGATTGATGTGGGAGAGTTCTATGTAGGCCTTACCAGTGGTAAACACATTGTCTGACAGGTCAATTATGTCACCCTCCACAGACAAACCTTTGAACTTGTGAATGAACTTTCTTTCTGTACACATTGTAGTCTTTCATAACAAGGAAGTTTTTCTTGGCCATTTTTATCTTGTGTGATTCTGCCCGTGACGGACATTTGGCATTACCCAGTCCAGGTTTAGTTGAAGTACCATGTGTGCACTGATGGCAAAAAAGGAGTCTTGTTCAAGTCCTGCCATCAACCTGTTGGCCTTTGTTGAGACTATCCAGTCCTTCAGGTGCCATTTCACGTGGCTTTAGTCTCTCCCACTTTCTCCCATTGCAAGGCATTTTATGCACTTTGTAAATCAGGCCGACCAAACATTTCCTGGTTTGCAGGGAACAGTCACACTGGACTTCTACTTGCATGCCCTCGAATGACTAAACATTTCCTGGTTGAAATCGTCGCATGGTTGTCTCATTGAGAACTTTTGCTTGCACCCTGCAAGGTCTTGAATGACTGTGCAGTGAATCCATGCTTTTTTTAAGTTCATCAATGTTCTTTTGAGTTGGACTGCCGTACCTCATGCCCTTCAACATGGACATAAATCTAGCGTCTTTTTTCTTCTGTCACTAGTGGATAGTGAGCTCTTTGTATGGCATGCAGTCTCTTGCCACATATTGACAGGCATTATGAAACACAAGGGTTTCCGTTGACAGGCTACAGTTGAAGCCTCCAAACCCTTTGATGTCGAAACTTCATCCACCTCAGATGCATGTAAGCTAAGTTTAAGATTGAAGACCGTAGAGACTTTATCTACCACGACCATCATCTTTACACCATGCAGCAAGGTCTTCATGACTTTCCTTCAGGATTTTCCTGCACCCTCCCACATCTCTGACAAACATTGTGAGCCGTTTCATCCGACAGTCGCACTGACCACCTCATGCCTTTTATGGTGCAACAAATGATGCTCGATGTTGTCCTAGCTGTGCTGCCCCTCTTCCAAAGTGGGAGTGTCAGACATGTTAGATAAAGTGGGCTTATGAATGGTCATTGTGGCGAAGAGAAAGGTCGAGAAAATGGCAGCAGATTTGAAAGTAGAAAGGGGAAAGAAAACTGGCTACACAGGTAAGTGAGACAGAGTTGCATGGTCAATAACTAGATGCTGGCATTTCATTCTGAAATAGCTACTCAATTAATCAGCATAGCCATGGATGCAGAAATTATTACCAAATTTAGGTAAGGTAAACACACATACTGCCTCTCTCTATGGACAGAGAGAACTGGCCACATAATTGGCATATTAGGAAGGATAACCGACATATAGTCAATGGAGGAGAGATGTGCTAATGATAGCGAGTATATTGAACACAATAAACAGTGTCCAATGTGCAAATCATCATTTTAACAAGTTCATTTCAATTTCCGCATGGTCTTCCATTGAGCACTGGAATTCCTGCAGAAAGCACATCTTCGAGGGAAGCTGCTTCCAAGTACTCTTTGCAAAATTCCTCTCACAGCCATACTACCACATGCACATTTCTGTTTCATAACTTGCCAACCCATTATGTTGCAGGCACCAGTTGCTCAACCTTGCACCAGTTCAAAATCTGTAAGGAATACATGAACACTTCTTAGCTACTTCCCGTATCACAATCCAAGATGATGACGTCAATGATAATTCACAGGTCAGTACTGTTTAAGCCCTGAGCTTCAGCTATGCTAGGACTAGGACACTGGCTGGAGCAATGCAACCTAACAATGCTAAGATTCAAGTTTTGTCCTGTGGGAAATCAGGCTAAAAATAATCGATTTCTTATGTTTTGTTACACCTTTCTCCTTTGCACTTTCGCTTGTCGCTCAATGCCTTGCATTAGTCACCAGTTCTGAATACTGCACCTTGACCTGCATCCTGCACACTCTGCACTGAAGCCAACATACCATTGTATGTAGGACACACTGGAAGGTGGTGCATGTGGCTTCCTTCATTTGCAGGCATCCTTAGACCTCTGTAGACAGTTAACAACTCTATACTAGCTAGCCTGCCTCTTGTATCCCACCTACTAGGCTTAGGCTTTGAGCAGTGTATGTAGCTCGAGATCAACATTTCCAGACCTTTAATACATGTGCTTGGTTATCAGCAGTGCTCCAGAGCTTTATTACATGTGTCTTGGTTATCAGCAGTGCTCCAGAGCTATATTACATGTGTCTTGGTTATCAGCAGTGCTCCAGAGCTTTATTACATGTGTCTTTGTTATCAGCAGTGCTCCAGAGCTTTATTACATGTGTCTGCTTATCAGCAGTGCTCCAGAGCTATATTACATGAGCCTTGGTTATCAGCAGTGCTCCAGAGCTATATTACATGTGTCTTGGTTATCAGCAGTGCTCCAGAGCTATATTACACATTGGTTATCAGCAGTGCTCCAGAGCTTTATTACACATTGGTTATCAGCAGTGTTCCCAGAGCTATATTACACATTGGTTATCAGCAATGCTCCAGAGCTATATTACACATTGGTTATCAGCAGTGGTGACACAACACAGAATCATGTCAAGTGTGGCCAGACCCTTCCCAGCAGTGGCGACGCAATACATCCGGTGTTGTGGAAAGAGGCTTGTGTTTGACACTGGTTTAGGTAGCGATGGTCTAACAAGTTTACCTCAAAGATGCTTTTGCTCTCTGGTGCATTTCCTCTCCCTCCATTCCCTTGCGGTTCTTCAGTCATCTATTGCACTTGTATGGAGTGGAAATGTTAATCCACGAGATGGTGTAGGTGATTCCAAGAAGGCATCATTTGCTTTGTACAGTCTGCACACACATGTTTTCAGACAGCATACAGTAAAACTTCATAGATAGCAGTGGATGCTCTCACCAACTCACCTTGCAAGCTGCTTTCCTCTACTTTGATGATGCAGCCACTGACATATTGCACTAGAGCCAAGAACAACTCTACCACAAACGGGATGTCAGTGTTAGCATTCCAGAGCAGCAGGAGAGGATTGTCGTTGCTCTCTCTCACTCCAGACTGAGAATAATCCAGGTAGTATGGGTATGTGTGTACTCCGAGCTCTCGCCGTGCACTTCATGCGTAGCTGCATGAGAAAACCCAAACTTGCATTTGACGAGAAATGTGTGGGCACACTTTTTTCTCTACTCGCAGCACTGCACTTGTGCATCTGGTACTTTGCTACAATCCAGTTTAAGTCTGGATTGGAATCCAGATTCAGTATGCATCAAGAAATTATTTCATGTAAACAGTATGAAAGTGAGAACTCTCTTAAAGAGTCATCTCCATTGACGACTGGAGCATCACATATCTACAGAGAAGGACATGGTAGTTGAGGAGCTCCATGTGACGGAAACTACATTCTTCCAGTAGAAATGACAGAACAGAACCTTTCCCCAACACACTTGGGAAGAATGCGAGGGAAAACATTCTGGACAAGAGATAGAACTGGTCAGTCATACTTGACACAGCTGAAAACTGAGAAACAGAGCAGGTGTCACCCACTTCTGGACCATGCATTGCAGCTCACTCTGGTGGACAGACCAGTATTGCTTGGTGCCTCACAAGGTCTACAGCATATGTGTACAAATTTGCCTCCAACTGTCGATCATGAAGTGCACTAAGCAATACCAGTTTAGCTTTGGCAGAGTGCAAGACATTATAAATGACAGCAGAAAGTGCTATCTCCTACTGGAACAGATAAAAGACGTACCGAAGATTCTTTCTGAAAGGTGAATATTATTAGTTGACGAGTTTCAACTCTAGTTCTTGCTGTGGCTTACTTTCTGATTTTTGAGTCAGTATTTGCCAAAGAGTCCTTGGGAAAAAGTCCTGGAAAGCAAATGGTGTCAATGCCAGCTGTTCAGTGCACCCTCTTTGTCGGTGTTCAGCTTGTACTGTTCATGTAGGGCTGATATGTGGACAGCTTGTTGTTCAGGTTTCTGATGGAGCAGAATGAAAGCCAACAATGTCATCCTTGGTGGTCTTCTCATGCATTCTACAAGTTGTGTTGCTCATCAACTCGATGACTTGCTTGGTAACATCGTCACCACTGTCGCACTTGTTCAGCCATCTTAGCATTTGAACAGCCAACTTGACATTGCTGATGCTCACCAGTACGCGCCTAACCAACAAGTTACTTTTCACTTGTCTCTTGTTAAATCCCAACTCACTTATTGTTCTCCTGTCTGGCATCCTAACCTGAAGAAACATTTTATTCCTCTATATAGAACAAATACAAAGAAGAGCTACTAAATTCGTATTTAATGGCTACAAATCTGACTACAAGTCTCGCCTATTGAGTTTAAACATTCTTCCCTTAGTGATGACTCTTGAACTGAATGACATAATTTTTCTAGTTAAATCTTTAAAAGAGCCTACAGGTTACTTGAACGTCCTCAATTATATAACTCTATCAACAAGAACGGGAGGCCACGTAAAGTTACTCCACACTCAATCCACCGCAATCAAGTCAACATTTCTTCTTTAATCGGCTGCCTCGCCTATGGAACTCATTGCCATGTATTGAATATGTCATTGTCTAAAATTAAATATCTCTTAAAATCATATTTTCATCATCATTTCATTGCAAACTTTGATTCCAATAACTTGTGCCTTTCGACTTTCAATGTAAATTGTTCTAATGTTCCCCCTCCCCTTGTAATTTCAAGCCATTATTGGCTACCAGTTAATTTCTAGTAGACCATCAGTACAAAGCTACATCCTCATATCACTGTCACCTCATCTGTAATTCATGTGCACTGTAAAGTGATATAATAATCATTGCTTGTGAGCATGTGCACAAACTGGTATAGATTTAAGCTACTGTACAGCTCAGTACCATCTTCTCCGAATATAGAGTTATTATTGAAACATGAGTGTGTAAGGAGAAAGAACATTCCTTTGTATGCTTTCAATGAATCGTACTGGGGGACCCTAGCTGTGGTAGCACTTGGAACAGTCTGTTGCCTTCTCGTCTCATCCGGTATTGCGACAGTGCACAATCCGTTCACTACAACATGGAGGCACTATGTCTTGCTTGATTTTGCTCCTGCAGAACTGCAGCTCATTATTTGATTGGTACACATGATTATAAATAATAAAGGGTCTTCTAACTGGTTGTAGGTGATGAGTACCGTCTCGTTTTCTTTCTATTTAATCCACGCTGCTGTTTGTTTTAAAGATAATAATAATAATAATAATAATAAGCTTGAGCCAGAGTAAGAGTGGAGCCCTCTTATGTCTAACTTCAAGAAGTCATGTGACATAGGTGCAGAGGAACCAATGTTGAAGTGTGTAAAGTGCCTATAATTGATGGCAATATCAACTTCCTGCAAGAGGAACCAATACCGAACTTTAAACCTAACATAAAGAACAAAGCTGAACTATAATGGCTTGTTGAAGTCCTCTGTATTGCTTGTGTGTATGTGCACACTATAATGGCTTATTGAAGTCCTCTGTATTGCTTGTGTGTATGTGCACACTATAATGGCTTGTTGAAGTCCTCTGTATTGCTTGTGTGTATGTGCACACTATAATGGCTTATTGAAGTCCTCTGTATTGCTTGTGTATATGTGCACACTATAATAAATGGCTTGTTGAAGTCCTCTGTATTGCTTGTGTATATGTGCACACTATAATAAATGGCTTGTTGAAGTCCTCTGTATTGCTTGTGTATATGTGCACACTATAATGGCTTGTTGAAGTCTTCGGTATTGCTTGTGAATATGTGCACACTATAATAAATGGCTTGTTGAAGTCCTCTGTATTGCTTGTGTATATGTGCACACTATAATAAATGGCTTGTTGAAGTCCTCTGTATTGCTTGTGTATATGTGCACACTATAATAAATGGCTTGTTGAAGTCTTCGGTATTGCTTGTGTATATGTGCACACTATAATGGCTTATTGAAGTCCTCTGTATTGCTTGTGAATATGTGCACACTATAATAAATGGCTTGTTGAAGTCCTCTGTATTGCTTGTGTGTATGTGCACACTATAATGGCTTATTGAAGTCCTCTGTATTGCTTGTGTATATGTGCACACTATAATAAATGGCTTATTGAAGTCCTCTGTATTGCTTGTGAATATGTGCACACTATAATAAATGGCTTGTTGAAGTCCTCTGTATTGCTTGTGTATATGTGCACACTATAATAAATGGCTTGTTGAAGTCTTCTGTATTGCTTGTGAATATGTGCACACTATAATAAATGGCCTGTTGAAGTCCTCTGTATTGCTTGTGTATATGTGCACACTATAATAAATGGCTTGTTGAAGTCCTCTGTATTGCTTGTGTATATGTGCACACTATAATGGCTTGTTGAAGTCTTCGGTATTGCTTGTGTATATGTGCACACTATAATAAATGGCCTGTTGAAGTCCTCTGTATTGCTTGTGTATATGTGCACACTATAATAAATGGCTTGTTGAAGTCCTCTGTATTGCTTGTGTATATGTGCACACTATAATGGCTTGTTGAAGTCTTCGGTATTACTTGTGTATATGTGCTCACTATAATGGCTTGTTGAAGTCTTCGGTATTACTTGTGTATATGTGCTCACTATAATAAATGGCTTATTGAAGTCTTCTGTATTGCTTGTGAATGTGTGCAAACAAAATGAAATTGGACAGAGAAAAACCACAAATCCAAGTTGCGAGTGGCAATTACTCAATGCAAACTTAATAAAGGCTACAGCCCATAGTCTCACTAGATGAACTCTTCCCAATTGTCAGTGCAGTCTCGCCAGACAAACCCTTTACCAAATAACGATGCTGTCCGGTAACTTTCTCGCATGTTCATGATTGTCTTGCTTAAACTTCCTGAGTTTGTCTCCATGACAACCAATGAGGTGTACATGCAAGCCTTCCAAAACTGGCACCCTATGCCCACTTATATTCGTCCTGGGAGGGAGTGGGTCTGAAAACATGCAGCTTTGTTATAGAGGCATTCATGCTATATCTATATACTCATTCTCTATAGGTGGCTTTCTATAGGTATTTTACTTTTTGCTTTGGAACTATATACAGATTGGAATGTGAAGTGAAATCACCTCACAAACACCATTTCAATTGCTATAGCAATACCACCACTGGAAAGTGAAAGTATGGGGTTTTGAAAACATATTAAGTTGACTTATGTTCGTATGATGGGGGGGGGGGAAGGGGACGGACTAAATTATAAAATAGAAACAGCAACAGAACCTTGTGGCTATGACTTTGGAGCTCCATAGATTCTGCACACTTCACTATATGAACATCACATATAACCTTAAAAGATACTCTCTGTGTGCTCTATTTTGATACTAAAATGTGTTGCATGGTGTAGCTATATATAGTTACCTGCAGACAAATTAGGGGTACCTTGACATCTGAGTGCCTGAACTTGCTGCAGTTGTGGCTCCCGGACTGGAAAGTGCTAGCCAGTTGTAATTAGTGTCTGTGGCAAGAGGAAGCCCTACTCTACAAAATCATTTGGCACTAAAACATGTGAAGTAGTCAAACTTGACTGCTTCATCACGTTTTAGCGCCTAATGATTTTGTAGAGTAGGGCTTCTTCTTGCCACTTTCCACCATTAACAGGTGGCCAGTTCAGACGCTCTCAGATTTTGAGCAGGTAACTTTGGCATAGTTATTCCTATGTAACATTTAATATTTTCTAGTATCAAAGGAGAGGTCACACAGTGAGACCATCTTTTGAGCTATATATATCAGGCTTATATATAAGAGTGAAGTGTGCAGAATCTACGGAGCTCTACAGTAGTGACCACAAGGTTTTGTAAGTGTTTGTTCGGTGTTTGTGATCTCACTTCACATTCCATTCTATGCTTCCAAAACAACAAAAATATATATGGCAAGATATTAATACTCTATAACAAAACCACACCCTGGTCAGACCCTCAATAGTCCACTGGTGTAGTAACTTGTGTGTTAATTATTTTCCACATACCTCGGCATTTGTGGCTAATGGCAGAGGCATCATAAACAGACGATTTCCCACGTCACAAGGCTGAGCACTGCGACTGGAATAATTTTGCCACAAGGCTCCACAACGCAATGTCGTCTTCAGTTTGACACTCAGATGTAGCCACAGGCACATGGCTAGAGCCACCAGGCCCTGAGAACCGATTCACCGGAGGGTGTCGGGGGAGAGAATAATCGTTTTCATGGTTACAACAATGCTGAGCATAGATCACCACTGGCTCTCCGGCATGAAAGGCTTCCAAGGAACAGTGCCACATTGCTGCTCAGGCTCCATGGCTCCCCGTGGTAATTGGCATGAAGATCTCCTTGGCATATCTTTTGTTCCGGCGCCCTCTCCCTTGTGTCCTTCTTCAGTGTTTTTATTTATTATTTTTTACATAGCTTGTCACGGGTTACCTCCAAGAAGAAGAGTGGGTCCATAGAGTGAAATGCCACAGCTTACCTGTGCCTCATCGCAAGATCCTTCCCGCAGTCTTACATCTGCCAGAGAGATCTTATAAGGTCGGCCATGATAATCTGTGGGTCTTGGAGAGGAACAGATCCTTAGATACCTCGTGCATTACGATGTCTAATCCCTCTTCAGAGCGGAGGATGCAGAGGCAGATATATATATAGAAATATTCAGAAGAAGAGGCAGATATATATATACATTCAGATACAGTACAAGCAGAGGCAGATATATATATATATATATACATTCAGATACAGTACAAGCAGAGGCAGATATATATATATATATACATTCAGATACAGTACAAGCAGAGGCATATATATATATATATATTCAGATACAGTACAAGCAGAGGCAGATATATATATATATATATATTCAGATACAGTACAAGCAGGCATATATATATATATTCAGATACAGTACAAGCAGAGGCAGATATATATATATATATATATTCAGATACAGTACAAGCAGAGGCAGATATATATATATATATATATATACATTCAGATACAGTACAAGCAGAGGCATATATATATATATATATATATATATTCAGATACAGTACAAGCAGGCATATATATATATTCAGATACAGTACAAGCAGAGGCAGATATATATATATATATATATATACATTCAGATACAGTACAAGCAGAGGCAGATATATATATATATATACATTCAGATACAGTACAAGCAGAGGCATATATATATATTCAGATACAGTACAAGCAGAGGCAGATATATATATATATATATATACATTCAGATACAGTACAAGCAGAGGCAGATATATATATATATATATATATATATACATTCAGATACAGTACAAGCAGAGGCATATATATATATTCAGATACAGTACAAGCAGAGGCATATATATATATATAATTATATATATTCAGATACAGTACAAGCAGAGGCAGATATATATATATTCAGATACAGTACAAGCAGAGGCATATATATATATATTCAGATACAGTACAAGCAGAGGCAGATATATATATTCAGATACAGTACAAGCAGAGGCAGAATATATATATATATATATTTCAGATACAGTACAAGCAGAGGCAGAATATATATATATATATATATACAGTACAAGCAGAGGCAGATATATATATATATATATATATATCAGATACAGTACAAGCAGGCATATATATATATATATATTCAGATACAGTATAAGCAGAGGCATATATATACAGATACAGTACAAGCAGGCATATATATATATTCAGATACAGTACAAGCAGGCACATATATATAATATAAGATCGAGTACAGCCCACAGAGCCTAGCAGAGAGAAGAGAACAAAAGAAACACACAAACAGCAACTAGGTGGTGACAAAGGCTTGTAAAATGATGTTCAATCTTGTGTGCTAAGATCTTCCTGACATGAAATCTTGTTGCATTCTTGTCTAAATATATATGCTAGCTTTTAGAATATTGCATTTAGGGCACAAGTAACACAGCTCAACTCCTACCAGAGCAATCATCATTTTGCCTGTTGGCTAGTAGTACCATACCTCCTGGTTAGCATGGTATACATATATATATAGTTCTGGTTGTACCATACCTCCAGGCTAGCATGATATATATAGCTCTACTGGTACCATACCTCCAGGCATGGTATATATAGCTCTGGTACAGGCCAGCATGGTATATATAGCTCTGCCAGCATGGTATATATAGCTCTACTGGTACCATACCTCCAGGCTAGCATGATATATATAGCTCTACTGGTACCATACCTCCAGGCTAGCATGATATATATAGCTCTACTGGTACCATACCTCCGGGCTAGCATGATATATATAGCTCTACTGGTACCATACCTCCAGGCTAGCATGATATATATATAGCTCTACTGGTACCATACCTCCAGGCCAGCATGGTATATATAGCTCTGGTAATACCATACCTTCCAGGCCAGCATGGTATATATAGCTCTACTGGTACCATACCTCCAGGCTAGCATGATATATATAGCTCTACTGGTACCATACCTCCAGGCTAGCATGATATATATAGCTCTACTGGTACCATACCTCCGGGCTAGCATGATATATATAGCTCTACTGGTACCATACCTCCAGGCTAGCATGATATATATATAGCTCTACTGGTACCATACCTCCAGGCCAGCATGGTATATATAGCTCTGGTAATACCATACCTTCCAGGCCAGCATGGTATATATAGCTCTACTGGTACCATACCTCCAGGCCAGCATGGTATATATAGCTCTACTGGTACCATACCTCCAGGCCAGCATGGTATATATAGCTCTACTGGTACCATACCTCCAGGCCAGCATGGTATATATAGCTCTACTGGTACCATACCTCCAGGCTAGCATGGTATATATAGCTCTACTGGTACCATACCTCCAGGCTAGCATGGTATATATAGCTCTACTGGTACCATACCTCAGGCTAGCATGGTATATATAGCTCTGGTAATACCATACCTCCAGGCTAGCATGTATAGCTCAAGGACATCCATAACTGCCTATAATTAGAGAGAAAGAGAGAATTAATATTTACAGAGTTGTTCTGCTGAACTGAATCACTCAAGCTGATTTGTGATTGCTATGAAATGCTGTCAAGATTTCTGTCACAAATACATACAGAGATGGGGTAAGAGCAACAATAACAACCTGATGGCTCCTAGCAACATATCCCTCTGAAAAGGCTTGACTTTCTTCTTTTATATATATCCGCTTAAAAGAACAGCAACAAAAATGTGATAGAAACTGCGATGAGGCATGTTGGCCGAAATGCTGGCTCCTGTGATCAATTTTTCAAGCTAGCATCATCCCTACCTCTGTTTTTACAGACATGTGCAACACTGTGCTGGTAGGTGTGGCTTAAGGGTCCTGCCACTCAGTAGTCACATGGAGGAGCTGGGAGTGTGCCACAGCAAAGCTGGTTAAGTAATTAACCCCCCCCCCTCTAAAAAAAAAAAAAAAAAGGAAGACTGGGCAAGATTAATTTTATTAACCCCCTCCAGTCAAGCCAGTGTACTCAGCTGTACTCAGCCGTTAATTAATGACACTGTGCATATGGGATGGCTAGCTAGACCCGTGATTAGTCCTGGTTAGTGTTGATTCGGGGTTGGTAACTTCCTTACCTGTGATTAGTCCTGGTTAGTGTTGATTCAGGGTTGGTAACTTCCTTACCTGTGATTAATCCTGGTTAGTGTTGATTCAGGGTTGGTAACTTCCTCTGATGTGCCATACCTGTCACGGGTGCAGCATCAGCCCCCGAGTTTTCCTTTCCATTTTAGGGGTACAATATATGTACACACCAAATGTGTCAATTTTTGGGGGATATGTTGCAGTGGTTGAAATGATCATCGCCGGGCAGGACCGAAGTGGAGCATGTGACCTCTCACTGCAGCTAGCTGCACTGCTCTAGGTTTTTGGTACGAGATATCTTATCAAAAACTAAGTGCATGAGTTACACTGTAATTTCTAAGTAAAAGATGTTGATTTTGCAGAGAAGTCTGGGAACAGAGGAGCTGAAAGGGAGTGCAGATTAAGCGAAAGAGTGAGTGTGAGAGAGGAGAAGATCGAGTTGGCAATGCTACAAAGATCTGCCAGATCACATCGAGTTGGGGAGTCAGAGATTACCCTGCTTTAGGTTGGAAGATGAGAGCCTTATTTAGTGTGCGACTTCTACTCTGATATTTAGAATATTTTTTTGGCAATGATGTCTTACTTTGTGGGGGGTTGGAGAGATTTATACTCCAGTGTGACCCAATACACCACACGTCAGGCCTGCTCAAGCAAATATCCCATTCATGGTTAGCTGTGGAGTTAACCCAAGAAGACCTAATTGTATGCATGGGAATTTTAATAATGTACACCACATGCTTGTTTGTAGTTTGTATGCTTCCAATTTCCCAAACTTATAGCCCAATTTCTTAAACTTTAATCACGCTTTATGATTCCAATTATAGCCCACTCTCTTAACCTTTAATACATGCTTTATAATTTCAATTCTCTTCAACTTTTTATAGTTCCAATTATAGCTACTTTCTAACAGTTAACACATGCTTTGTTATTCCAATTATAGCCCACCCTATTAAACTTTAATACATGCATGTGATTCCAATTACAGCCCACTCTCTATAATGAAATTCTAACACCCTAAATTGACAAACCTCACCTTATGGTCCCACTTCTGGTGGGAAGGGCCAATTGAAAGTGGTTCACAGGTTAGAGTGATGTAAGTGTATTGCATTGCGTTTGTGTGATGAACACCAAAGCATTCGGTCAAAATGTTGGCATGGAAACTGACTTGAGCCGATAAAAAAGATAAATAATGTGTTTTACGAAGTCAGCTGAGAATGGCCATTCTAGTTCTTTTTTTCTCTTCCAATTAAAAAAAAATCTCACTTGCCTCTCTATTTCCTGTCAACCATCTTGGAGTACACACATGCAAAGGCAAGTTCAATATCCTAAGATACACCCTCCCCTCACATGATGCTTGGTAATATCAATTAAGCCATACCCTTTTAAAAAGGATCTGTGGTGAGGGATGGGGGTGGTGAGTGGAGGGGTCGTTTCCTCCTCCAATGTTTGAGAGTGGGGGTCCAGAGAGAGGCAACACTGAAGCCAGATTTGGGTATCGGACAGGAACAGCCACAACTAATTGCAGAACATTTTCTTCTCTGACCTTCTAACTGTCTAGTCTGTTTTTAGATTCCGTAAAAAAATCCTTTTAAAAAAATATTTTAATGTGTTGGACCAGAACCAACGCAGAAACTAATTTTTTTAACACCTATTGCACAAACACGTATCTCAGTATTATAAAAGACAGACGGAACTGATTCTGCACTCCCTCGTGTCCCCTCCCCCAAATGCAAGTGTGACTCTAGTAAAGATGGATGTGCCTGCTAAAAATAATACGATTGAAAGGAGAGGTGGAGCTTGCCTTTGAACCGGGCTGAAACCTGATCCAGACTGCTGAACTAGTCGGCAATCAGTGAGGTAACCAATATGTGTGTGTTTCCACGGCATTCGAGCATGGGTCTCGTACGCAATGCACCCGAGCAATGAATATCTTTAGCCATGGAGAGCTTGGGTAGGCACTCAGCAATGGCTTGTGTCCTCAGAGCAGTCTTCAACTTGGGAATGTCCAGTGATGCACGCTGCACACTCCGAGGATTATCTGTGGATGTCTAAAGTTCCACGTCATGTGTCCTCAGAGCAGTCTTCAACTTGGGAATGTCCAGTGATGCACGCTGCACACTCCGAGGATTATCTGTGGATGTCTAAAGTTCCACGTCATGTTCCTCTGAATGCTAGGGCTAGGGCAAGGGAAAAGACCGCAGCAAGGGCAAGGCATTGTATGCAATAACTCTGATAGTCCATGGACCACTGGATGATGCACAGCCAGATACTAGTACACACACAGTCACACCAGATGCATGCACAGCCGCTAGCACATGCAGTCACATGCATGCACAGCCAGACACTAGCACATGTAGTCACACCAGATGCATGCACAGCCAGATACTAGCACATGCAGTCACACCAGATGCATGCACAGCCAGATACTAGCACATGCAGTCACACCAGATGCATGCACAGCCAGATACTAGCACATGCAGTCACACCAGATGCATGCACAGCCAGATACTAGCACATGCAGTCACACCAGATGCATGCACAGCCAGATACTAGCACATGCAGTCACACCAGATGCATGCACAGCCAGATACTAGCACATGCAGTCACACCAGATGCATGCACAGCCAGACACTAGCACATGCAGTCACACCAGATGCATGCACAGCCAGACACTAGCACATGCAGACACTAGCACATGCAGTCACATGCATGCACAGCCAGGTAGTGTCAACCTGCCTGAACCTAGAGGGTGTTTGTGAACTTGTACTGTATATAGTTGTAATAATTTATACACACCACAAACAGCATGTTTGGGTTGGTACTGAACAAACACTAGGAACTGGCAAGCCAAATATTCTACTAACTATACTGACAGTTCTCTCACTATGCAGCCAGTTTCATGACACTCGATGATACCTCATCCAATATCCTGCAGCATGAACAACCAACTGAATACTCAACTGTAAAAGTTCAGAACACTTTGTTATGGCAGGTGGGGCAGGGGCAGCCACACTCTAAAGAGAACCTGCTATATAAAATATGGCTGGCTAGATTCTAAGACATTGCTCAAGTGCATTGCTGGCGAGAGGGGATTCAACAATGTCGTTGTCATGTGACATGGGAGGGAGTGGGAGGGGCAAGAAGGTATCCCCTGAGGTACGTGGTGAATGGTGGTGTTCCCTCCGCAATACTGCCACCGTCTATGGACCTCGTTCATCGGCTCCCTGCCCGACAGGTCAGCTCCTAGGCTCACATTCCAAACATTCTTATCATGTGATGATGTCCCGAAAGGCACCTTGAGCAGGAGCTCGGACTCATCAACACACCTTCGCACCTGCACCAGACATGACAACACCTTCAACCTGCTGCGTCAAACATTAGTGGCCACACCTTCTACTGTAACTTGTGCCAAACACTATAGGACCACACTCTTCATCAAGCTTCACTCATCCACTAAGCTTATTTCTATTTCCACACTGATCAAGACCAATCTGGCGAATTTAATTCCCGCCAACTCTTCTAGCCACTCAGTACACTACCTAACTAGAGTAAGACACATTCACTAATTTACCTCGGCTGCTTTGCGTGTGCATCATGGATCGCTAGGGTAGCCAGTGTCGGACAAACACGCACACATCATGGAAGGATCCGGGAAAAGTGCAGTTATACAAATACGAGATATAAAAATACGAGATAACGGTATTAGGTCCAAGAAAACAAAATTATCTAGAGAATGGAACTTGGATCAGCTCTTAAGGAATGATACCATAAAATACAAATTCTTACAAAAACATGTTACAACTCGGGAGCTCCACAGATTTTGCACACTTTACTCCAAGAAGTTGATCTATAGCTCAAAAGATGGCTCTCTCTGTGTGCTCTCTTTTGATACTAAAAATGTTGCATAGGTACAACCATGCCAAAGTTACAGGCAGTCAAAGTTGGGGACATCAAAACCTGCACGTCTGAATTCTCCAAGTGGGTGCTGAAAATATTTAGCACCCATCTTGACCACATACATAGTCGGTTTCAGATGAACACTCATTTTGTAGAGTATAACGACTTCCTCTTGCCCCTGATAATAATCTCTAGCACTTTCCAATCTGGAGCCACAGCTGCAGAGAGTTCAGGCATGCAGACTTTGACTGCATGTAACTTTGGCATGGTTATAGTTATGTAACATTTTTTGTATCAAAAAGGGAGCACACAGAGAGATCTATCTTTTGAGCTATATATCAAGCTCGTACAGCGAAGTTTACAGAACCTGTGGAGTTCCAAAGTCGTAACCACTTATATCGTCCAGTGCATTCCAAGCGTCAGAGGCTAAGCTTTGTGGATAATGGATGAAAAGTCGCTTTTCAGTTCATTTCCTCTGCAATGGGCCTCTTTTTACTGGCATTGGCTGGATGCATTAGAAAAGCTGTTTTGGTGTTCGATAGGTTTCCAAATATTTGAGTGTTTCTGATGTGTGGGAGGAGAGAAATTATTCATGCAGTCAGTAAATACATGTTTGCTGACATCAATCACAGGATTTAGGACACAGTTACTGAACACCAGAACACCAGGGAATACAACATCTAGTCTTTGCTGCAGGCTTTTAGGTGGACCTGAGCAAGGAGTTGTTCAAATGCAAGCCATGGTGAAGTTATGGCAGGTCCCTGCACCGCTAGCCTTTGATTGTTGTTGTTGGAGATGGCAAGGACTTGCAGTGGCTTGAACTTACAGAGACCCGATGCTGGGAAGCAGGGAATCCATTGTCAGAAAACATCTTCTCTCTTTACCTTGTCCCATCAGAATGGTGGCCTTGATCGACTGAGAGAGAAGCTACTCTGTAGAAACCGTCGCATTTCTGGCTGGAAACTTTGTTTGGAGTTGGATGCATCTAATGTGCACTAGTATTTGGGTGTTTCTAATGTGAGAGAAGTGAGACGACTACAATTGTTGGGATGCTTATTTGATGTTGAGCAGGGGAGTCACAACAATAGTGTGGAGTCAGGCGGACTCCAGCCACCCTCACAACACTAGCAGTCTTGCTGTGTGGAGTCAGGCAGACTCCAGCCACCCTCACAACACTAGCAGTCTTGCTGTGTGTAGTCAGGCAGACTCCAGCCACTCTCACAACACTAGCAGTCTTGCTGTGTGGAGTCAGGCAGACTCCAGCCACTCTCACAACACTAGCAGTCTTACTGTGTGGAGTCAGGCAGACTCCAGCCACCCTCACAACACTAGCAGTCTTGCTGTGTGGAGTCAGGCAGACTCCAGCCACTCTCACAACACTAGCAGTCTTGCTGTGTGGAGTCAGGCAGACTCCAGCCACTCTCACAACACTAGCAGTCTTGCTGTGTGGAATCAGGCAGACTCCAGCCACTCTCACAACACTAGCAGTCTTGCTGTGTGGAGTCGCAGACTCCAGCCACCCTAACTGTTGCCAGGCTCAATAGTCTCGCAGGCTTTTTATGCCAATGCAAACTGGTAAAAGTGTTATATACACTACATTTCCCTTGGCCTCTGTTTATGGAGCCGGTGAAGGACAGGCAGAAAGAAGCTGCAGCCATTTCAACTTGAAGAGAATGTCGTTGGGAAACATTGGAACCCATGGCAGGCTTCCTCCCCCTTTTGCCCGTTGAGTCTCAGGCCTCAATCGTGTGACAGAGCAGCTACTTCCCTGAGTACCTCGCTAATAAAATGCCTGCATGGGGATGATTGCAGTTGCGGATTTGGGTATCTATTCCATAAAGATTCAGTTGGAGGGGAGGGGGGGGAAGGAAGGGGGTATGCCAGGTCCCTCATTGCCAACTGTTAATGAGGAGCCATCTCCTGATTTGACCTATGTAGTATTTGGACAAGCACTACATAAAAATACTTGTTTTACATACATAACATTACACAGTGCAACCTGATTGGAACCCTAGATTAGCATATACCTAGGCAGGCCAGTCCCAAGGCTATACAAAATTGTTTGTACATCAGTACAACCCAAGCAGCTGCTTGTGGTGTGTATACAAGTTTTGTGGTGTGTACAAGTTTAAATTCTGTACACTGTGAACCCAGCCTACAGTATACAGGACTCTAAGCAAAGAACCTCTCACCACCATTGCTCAGAAGCTAACTGAATATTTCTCTGTGTGTGTATACACATGTAGTGCTGTAGAAATTATTACTACAGTGCAAATCATACAGTTGAATAAGCCAAACCAATCCACCAATCCCAACACCCCTAGGAGTAGCCCTATTTGGATTAGTGCGGTTGCATTGTATATATTATATTAAAAGATGCAATTGATAATGATTCACTAGTCAGTTAAAGTAAACAAAAATTCATCAGTCCACCACAAATATTCAGAGGAGTCCCCTACCAGTTAAAATAATGAAACTATATACATTAAAAAGCAGTTATAATAAGGTAAAGGTTCTCTAAATGTTTGTGGTCTACAAAACTCTGTTGTATTCCGTCTATTTGTCAAATCGATCAATTTTTACATATTTGCACTATCTATATATGTATGTGTGTGAGTGTATCTTTTTATTAGTGAGTAACCTTCTAAATAATCAACTTGAAATTGTAAGTCGAGTATCCTCCTTCCTAAAAGACATTTTTAATATTATAAGTTGAGTATCCTCCTTCCTGAGACATTTTGTTATATTATAAGTGAGTATCCTCCTTCCTAAAAGACATTTTGTTATATTATAAGTTGAGTATCCTCCTTCCTAAAAGACATTATATTATATTATAAGTTGAGTATCCTCCTTCCTAAAAGACATTTTATTATATTATAAGTTGCTTCCTAAAAGTTATATTATAAGTTGAGTATTCTCCTTCCTAAAAGACATTTTATTATATTATAAGTCGAGTATCCTCCTTCCTAAAAGAAGTTTTGTTATATTATAAGTTGAGTATTCTCCTTCCTAAAAGACATTTTATTATATTATAAGTTGAGTATTCTCCTTCCTAAAAGACATTTTATTATATTATTATAATCGAGTATCCTCCTTCCTAAAAGACATTTTATTATATTATTATAAGTCGAGTATTCTCCTTCGTAAAAGACAATTGATTATATTATTATAAGTCGAGTATTCTCCTTCCTAAAAGACATTTTATTATATTATTATAAGTTCCTTCCTAAAAGACATTTTATTATATTATTATAAGTCGAGTATTCTCCTTCCTAAAAGACATGTTATTATATTATAAGTCGAGTATCCTCCTTCCTAAAAGACATTTTATTATATTATAAGTTGCGTATCCTCCTTCCTAAAAGACATTTTATTATAATATTATAAGTTGCGTATCCTCCTTCCTAAAAGACATTTTATTATAAGTTGAGTATCCTCCTTCCTAAAAGTTATATTATAAGTCGAGTATTCTCCTTCCTAAAAGACATTTTATTATATTATAAGTCAAGTATCCTCCTTCCTAAAAGTTTGTTAACAGTGGCTCAGGAATACCCAAGAACTAACCAATCAGCAGATGTCATGATTTACGTTCAAATTCGTGACAAAACACGCACATCCACCACTCACACACACACGCATGAACCACACACACACTTGTATACACAATCATACACACACACACACACACATTCACATCCACACACACACACTTGTATACACAATCATACACACACACACACACACATTCACACACACATGCATGCATCCACACACACAAATTACAAGTAGCTGACCTGGCTTTGCTGAGGTTTGTGCTGTCCCCATATAGATAATGACATCATCACTCCTGTGTATCATCATCACTGATCTGTGTATACACATGCTCAAAGTGGCTTCTAATAAACTGTAATTTATTTTCCAAACGAGATTCAAGTTCCTAAGTAAGCAACTGGCCACTCACTTCTTTTGCTGTGAAAAAGTGCAAGTTTAGATGCCCAATCAGCTCAGCATTAGACAAAGGTGATTATTGGGTTGATGATCTTTACCAATTTTCATGTATTTAATAGTTTAGTTATTTCAAGGCATTGGAGAATTCGGAATCTTCTGGTACTGACATTCTTATGAATGGACTATGGTACGCAAGTGATGGCAAGAAGATGCATCTATCTCCTCAAGACAGATTTCATAGTTTTATGGTCTGCTGATATATATTATGTTAGTGAAGGATGTTAGTGAAGGATTCAACACATGGTGGAGGAATTTTTGGAGCTAATTTTTTTTTTGCGGAAACCTGCGGAAACCATATAAAGCTAAGAAATGTGCCAAAGCGAATTCAGCTGAAATACGAGCTTTGATTTAGTTTGTGCGTTTTTGGTGTCCTCCATTTTGAAATAGGGGTCTAACAAATATAATGAGTTCTACTACACTATCAGGGGGTACTAGTGAACCCCCTGCATTGGATGGACTCATTTTTATTTTTAAAGGTGGACGGCTAAACCTCACAAAAAAAAGCTCCTGTCTCGGCTAAAACTCACACTGGCATTCTTAGCAGTCTAATGGTTGTTTCCTCCACCAAGACTCCAAGTGTACTTTGAATCCTTCGCTAAGGTAGTAAACTAGCAGGAAGGAAAGTGGGGGGGGGGGGGGGGGAAGAAAGGGAAAAATATTATCTTGAAGGATATTTGTTTCTGTGTTAGTTTGTTCTGTGAGTGTTGTGGCATTCTTTAAAACGAAAAGCAACAACTTGAAACAGGAACAAAAATAAAACGACTCAATAATTGATTTGCTCCTCAAAAGTCGATTACTGATAAACCCATTATGCTTTACTTTGTCAACTGAAAGTTTGTTGAAGGAACAAAAATGTCAATTTTTCCCCTTCTCATTTCAAAACGAAATTGCCTGCAATAGTAAACAAGACAAGACCGTACACATGTAGACCACAGCCAGTTATTTAAAATCATATATTGATGATTCGAGTAGTAAATGATTTTAATTGGTCAAGGGTCACATAACTCTACACTCTACATAGGTACACTCTCAGGTTCCTTTCTTTTGACCAAGTTAATCCAGTATAGTCATTAATACATTCTTGTTCTTGTGTGCTATATACATGTACATACATACTATGTATCTGTAATTAGAAGTGCACACTCAGCACTTGAATCTGTTCCATACAGGAGCTAGAAGCAGCTGCCCACCCCACAAGGATTGCTAATGTAGAGTGCCACATGTACAAGGACCAGTAGTTTAACCCCCAGGGTTTCATGCAGGATGTAGAGAGAAGGATTTGCTTTAAGATTTTCTTTTAATCAGCTCTTTGATAATGGATAAAAGCTGATTGATGTTAGCTGAGAGTCATTTGTACAAGACTAAGGACCTCCCCCCCACACACACATTCACCAGTACACAGGGGGGGGGGGGGGAAGTTCACACAAGCCATAGTTTCAGAGTAAAACTGTGCTGGCAAGAGCTATTCTCCACTGCCATCCCTAGTTACTACGTAGGCTTGGCTTCAAGCATTTTGGAGGTCAAAATAGCTCACTCTCAGAGGTTCTTCAAGAACAACGGTCGCTCATTGCAAAAAAGAAACAAAAGAGTTCTAGGAGGGAACTTCCTCCCCCAGACACACCCACTAGGACTTAAGAAATCTCATATTATGTGCTATCCATTAGGTCACCACCTGACCCCACCCCACTACCCAGAAAATGCCCCAACTTGGAGGGGAAGTGCTGTGCAGACTTGGAGGGGAAGTGCTGTGCAGACTTGGAAGGCAAGTGCTGTGCAGACTTGGAAGGGAAGTGCTGTGTAGATTTGGAAGGGAAGTGCTGTGCAGACTTGGAAGGGAAGTGCTGTGCAGACTTGGAAGGGAAGTGCTGTGTAGATTTGGAAGGGAAGTGCTGTGCAGACTTGGAGGGGAAGTGCTGTGCAGATTTGGAGGGGCCTGGCCAAAGATATTCACTGTGAAAATCCTCTATACACTACCAAGCTTTATTGAACACCATATGCAGCTCCCCCCCCCCCCCCCCAATAGGTCTGGAAAGAAGGCCTCGGGGCATTTGGGAAGAGGGCAGTACACAGCCTTTCTTTTGCTCCTAAATTGAGTTTTGATAGGCGTGACCTTGGATCTGCACAACCCAGGGCTTGTTTCCAGACTAAATACTTCACCTGGAAATACTGCAAGGCATGCAAGAGTAATTTGCTAATTACACACATCATTTCGACGAAGACTAGTCGGCAAGCTGTTTTGGCAAAATGCCCAAATTACTCGGCCAACAGAATTATAAGGAGAGGCATTTAAACCTTAAACCCTTGCGCAGATCTCTCAATCTTGCTCAAGGGGAACAAAATGTCGTGAAGCTCTGCTTGCTGAGGGCAACCGGCTTGCTGGGCATGTGATGTGCTCATGAACCAAAATAAGTGACACACTAGAAATGCTCATCACTATTCTATTCTGTACAAAAACTTCCAGATTTTGTAGCATGTTTGCAGGAATGTAGGTCACACCCAGAGTGTGTGTCACCGCCCCCAAAGTTATCATTATTAAATGGAGCAAGGTCCCACACTTTTAAGCTCCGACCTCAAATCAATGTAATCTGGATGACCTCGGTAGCGTTGTCAACTCAAATCTTCTTTCTCGAGCCTCGCTCTACTAGTTTTTTTTACTTACTGTCTTTACTGTCTGTACTCCCTTTCAGCCTTTCTGTTCGCAGACTTCTCACCGACTCCAGTAGCCTCGAGCTTAAAAGCTCCAGTGTAGCTCGTGCAGCCATTTCAAGGACAAAACTAAAATAAAATAGAGAGCAGTACAAGAAGTGGCTGTAGTGGGAGGTCACGTGCTCCACTTAGATTCTGCTCCATGATTCATTTTGGCCACAGCCATTTGTATTCCACAAAATCGGCACATTTGGTATAGAAGTCATAGAAGTCACCCCAGAATGGAGGGGAAGATTTGGAGCTGCTTACCGCAACCTACACTCCGGCAAATACTGCTAATGCACGTTAGAGTGCATTTTAAAGTATGGTGTCATTCCCAGGTCCTAGTTATACTGGTCAGTCTCCTTCACATACTAATACAGAGGGAGAAGGGGGGGGGGGGGTGAAGATCCAGCAGCTGGTGAGTAGCTTCTGCAATCACTGAAGCAGCGGTGAATCTCTTCTATCTTTCTCTTCTATCTTCAGACCTAGTCTCAGGTAGGCAGATCCTTTATCAGATCTCTACACCTTACTAGCCAACCAGAAAAAGGTCTGGTTACGTGACACCCTTCCACCTTCTCAGCTTCAAGGGCTGCAGCAATAGCTCCTTTGACTGTTGGTATAAAGGTCTCGGGCCAATGGCAAATTGCTGTTATAGGCAATCGAATGAGATCAGCAATTACAGCCACCCGACTCTGACCGTGTAAAATCAGTAGGTGGCAATGAATCTTGTATTCACAACCTAAATCATGTATCACGTGACCTTAAATTGTGTATCACATTACTTTATATATTACATGTGTGAGTTGACATCTGGATGCATCTGCATATTAATTAACCTGCACATACTTAAAAGGAACACAGCCCTCATCCCTCCAACCCCTGTCTGACAATGGTCCTTCTCAAAGTGCATTGCATTCTACTTTATGACATAGGCAGAACGCAGCAGAATTAAACTCACAATCCTTCTAAACTACTTCATTCTTCTGGAGGCACAATGCGGCCTTGAAAGAAAGGGCCTACCGCACGAGTTTAGTCTGCAGAATAAACCAGGTTACACCCACTTCCAATGGTAACGCCCTTTTTTGACGTCACGTAAGGGTTCATGTGTGAGTGTGTGTTTGCAGGCTTGACATGATGACGAATTCGTGGGAATAAACTCATTTGTTGTTGCTCAGCTTAGTGAAGATACTGCATTTGACTGGAGCTTTGGAGCCTACATTGTTCGTCCAAGGCCTCATGCGACCTCTGTAACAGTTGACGAAAGCGAAAGCGTTGTCAAGGTAAGTCTCTGACCTTCCGTAGACGACTCCCCTAGTACGGCAGGGTGCTGTGATCCTGGATAGCTACATAATTGTCAGAAGTACACTTTGTTGGCTATTCTACTATTAGTTAGCTATAGCCAAGAAGAGCGAGGGGATGTGCTAGGACTTATTGTGTTTTTTTTAAATTAAAAAAAATCCTTCTCAGTCGCTCCTCTGCCTCTTCCCAGTCTGTTTGCGAGTGTTACCAGCTCTAGCATTATATCAACTACCTCGGAACAAGATTTAAGCCAGAACATAATTGGTGAGTGAATAGACATCTGATTTATATACAAGTCTATTTTGTCAGTTACAATATTGGTTTTTGGTAGGACCCCAATAATATCACCTTGCACAATACCAGGTGTATATGCTGTAAACATTTGGTTTGAGAGTCAGTAAGTTTTAGCTACACACCATGCATGTAACATCATTTGGTCTGTATTGAACACGTCTGGTTTTACTGATGTACATACTGGGATAACACAGATCTCTGCTTTACAGGTCATGACTGTATATAGAAGTACCCAAAACTTATTGAACTATCTCCATAAATTTTGTTAAGAAAGTTGAGAATTGTGTGACTGGCTGTTTTTGCATAGGCTCGTAGGTAGCATAAATAACTGATACCATCTTTGGTTCACTCGATACACTTTCTTCCTGACTGGAAGGGCGAGTTGGAAGAAAGAGCCAACATCCCCCCCGCCCCCCTTCCTTTCCACCTCCCTTTTTTTCCCTTCCCCTATTCCAGAAGTTGTGGTGCGAATTTGTAGGATAGCCGGCGACTGTGAAAATGTGTTTCCAAGTCTGGGTTTAGACACTAAGTGTGACCCGCGATGTGCTAACATAGTGCATTGCCAGCTAACATGTAAGCAATTATCACCCCCAGAATGGAAGGGCTGTTTTGCCCTTCTTGACTTGCAGCTGATAGCTGTCTGTGTGGTGATGGGGAATGTGTGTGCGTGTGTGTGTGTGTTGCGCAGGTTCAGCAAGCATCCTGAAGCATCCAATTGTCATGGGGAGCCTATTGACATTTTCCTCTCTGTAGCATCCAATATAGTCATGGGGAGCCTATTGACATTTTCCTCTCTGTAGCATCCAATATTGTCATGGGGAGCCTGTTGACGTTTTCCTCTCTGTATGTAGCATCCAATATTGTCATGGGGAGCCTATTGACATTTTCCTCTCTGTAGCATCCAATATTGTCATGGGGAGCCTGTAGACATTTTCCTCTCTGTAGCATCCAATATTGTCATGGGGAGCCTATTGACATTTTCCTCTCTGTAGCATCCAATATTGTCATGGGGAGCCTGTTGACGTTTTCCTCTCTGTATGTAGCATCCAATATTGTCATGGGGAGCCTGTAGACATTTTCCTCTCTGTAGCATCCAATATTGTCATGGGGAGCCTGTTGACATTTTCCCCTCTGTAGCATCCAATATTGTCATGGGGAGCCTGTTGACATTTTCCTCTCTGTAGCATCCAATATTGTCATGGAGAGTGTTGACATTTTCCTCTCGTTTTTCCCGGGACTCACTTATTTGTTTTTGCAAGCAGGCAACCAGCTCTTTTTCTAGGAAATGTTTATTTACTGGGTAGATTGTTTCATTTTCCTTGAAGCATGACATTGCTAGCTGGTACCCTTCTCTTACCCAAGTCCTTGTCAATGGTATAAGGCTGGTCCCCCCCCCCCCCCTATAGGGTTCCTCAGGGTTCCATACCCCTTGTATGGTTCCAGTGTACACCAGCAATCAAATGACATACAAACTATATCTAATGTCATCATGAATAGACTTAAGTAAGCAACTCTTATTGACCTTTTCCTCTTGTTATTAGCTTGAGCCCATCCTAGAGCCAAGGAATGTCCACCTGACGTACGCCTTGAAGTCTATTTGAACCCAGCTTCCCCCTTGCTAGTGTGTAACTACGTGTGGATGAGGAAGTGAGAGTGCTCTCACATGGTGCACCTTGACCTATGTTTTGATAAGGTGGAAGCAGGTGGTCATTACCACTGAGGGTTCAGGATAGTGGTGGCCAAAGGTCAGTGGAAGACAGGGCTGAGGAGAGAGGTTGATGGTTAGTCAAGTAGCCCCCAATTTTTTTAAATCACAGATGCGCAATAATTACACATGTTTTGTTCATTGTGGGGTGCACTAATTAGAAACATTACTTAGCTACTTGGTGGTAAGTGGTAATCCTCTCTCCTCTCCCAGGCGGAGTATTACATCAAGAAAAACTTGTTGCAGTTAATGAAGTTAACTCATGAAAAAACCTCTATCTAAAACTGCTATGAAAAAACACACTACAAGTTTGAAATTGCTGGGCTTCTCTGCTACAGCGTGTGTTGACAGATGTTGTTTCTGTGATGGCCATCATCACACCTACACATGGATTCCGCCTCTCTCTCTGTCATGGCAGTGTTAGCCAACCTTTTTGTTAAACACAGACAGTTTGCACTCTTGGGATATAATATTCATACAGTTTCTGTGTTCAGTCTGTCTTTCATTATCAGTGTGTCTCTAACTACATAGCCAGTTATCTCTCTACTGACTATGTTGCCAGTTCTCTCTCTTCTACTTACTATGCAGCCAGTTCTCTCTCCTCTACTGACTATGCAGCCAATTCTCTCTCCTTACTGACTATGTTGCCAGTTCTCTCTTCTCTACTGACTATGGAGCCAATTCTCTCTCCTCTACTGACTATGCAGCTAGTTCTCTCTCCTCCACCGACGATGCAGCCAGTTCTCTCTCCTCTACTGACCATGCAGCCAGTTTTCTCTCCTCTACTGACTGTGCAGCCAGTTCTCTCTCCTCTACTGACCATGCAGCCAGTTTTCTCTCCTCTACTGACCATGCAGCCAGTTTTCTCTCCTCTACTGACCATGCAGCCAGTTTTCTCTCCTCTACTGACCATGCAGCCAGTTTTCTCTCCTCTACTGACTGTGCAGCCAGTTCTCTCTCCTCTACTGACTGTGCAGCCAGTTCTCTCTCCTCTGCCAACTGCCTTTTGTACTTTCTGTCAGACACATCAGTTCCTTTTCATAACTCGAGTTTCTAGAGCATTGAGTATCAAACCTCTGTTGGCATGGAAATGATACATGCACAAAAGGTGTGCAGGAAGTTATCAAGAGGTGGGAAAAATGTGTTCTGAGTGCAAACACAGAAGTCATGCTGTCCACAGTGATTATATACACATGTCCATGTTAGTTTGCCAACACTTTCTTAATTATCACTCAATTTTGTAATTTCGTTATCATTTGGCTCCTGACATCATTCATAAGGTCATTAAGCCTGGCAGCTAATTGGTGAGTAGTCCATAAAATAATAATATTTACGCAGTTTTTTTTTTTGTTTTTTTTTGTTTTTGTTTTTTTTAAGAAAGAAAGATTTTATGTAAGGTGGAGCAAATCAGGGTTTGTGGAGAGGAAGGAACTGAACATGACGGGGGGGTTTGAATCTCTGGCGGCTTCCTGGCTGTCCTGTGGACTTTACAGACACGTCTACACCTATAGGAGTACCCCTTGAATGTGCCACAGGCCAGGAAGGAAAAAGATGTATAGCGCCTCTTTTTTTTTTACCTAAATTTTCGAGGATTTCGTGGACTTGATCCTGGACCAGAAAATTACGTCCTCTAAATATTATTTGTAAGGATCAGTAAGGACTTGCGATAAACGCAAAAATTATTCATTCGGTTACATGTATAGCAATCCTCGAAACTCTAACTCCTCGAAAAACACGGTATATTCTTGCTCTTTAGATATCTAGAACTAATTGGCTCCACTCTATGGCTCACGGCGACAATGATGGTCTAAATAGTGTTTTGGGTAGATCAAGTGCTGCCTAAGGCTGATAATGAGCACGACAACTGGATGTTTGCCGCTACAGTGAGGCCATTGCTGGTTTTCCTGCTAGAGTGCATTAGTATCACAGCATGTATTTCTCTACGTGGTGGATGTTGTTGACGGTACTTTATCTTCGGACTCCTAGCCTGACCCTGGCACAAGCCATAACCCCAGCCCTAGTCATATCCATAGTCCTAGACCTACACAAGGTCCCTAGCTTTATCCCCAGCCCTAGCTAGTCCTATGGCATTGCTCCAGCCCTCGTTGTAGCTCTAGTGCCAGCCCTAGTTGTAGCTCTTGCACCCAGCCCCAACCGCCAGCCCCAACCTGCTCTAGGCACACAGCCAGCCATACACTCCACTTACAGCACTGCCAACATCTGAGGTCATGCTGCCACCTCAATTGTGGACAAATTAGTCATGTTGTTAGTGTGCACCAGCTTGACCTCATGCTGGGGGGGAACTGGGAAACACACACTACATGCCGAAGTAGACAGAATGCAGCACACTAGTTGCTGACTAAACAAGAAAGCATGTGTTCCACTACAGTAAGGGGTTGCTCTCATTGGATACAATAGACTCCCTCCGGAAAGGGCCTGTGTTAGACTCAATATGCCACTCAGCTATTTTCCCCTTGCTCTGGCGGGGGTTGCACTAGAGAGGCTCTCTGTCCTTGTTAGTGTTAGGTGAACAGGAACTAAGCTTGCTCTCATCTACAGTGTGATGGGCAGGCATTCCTTTTATGGGGTGAAGAGTCATTAATAGAGTTGGTTCTTCCTGTCAGTGTTTAGGTTCTGTTCTATATGATGTTTGCTTTGCTGAAGCTTTCCTGCGGAGATTTCCCACAGAGATTTCCCACGGAGCTTTCCTATGCAGGTTTCCCACGGAGCTTTCCCACGGAGCTTTCCCACAGAGCTTTCCCACGGAGCTTTCCCACGGAGCTTTCCCACGGAGCTTTCCCACGGAGCTTTCCCCAGAGCTTTCCTGTGCAGCTTTCAGAACTAGGGCACTGTTCATATTCCTTCAGATTGTCTTGGCTTCACCCTCTACCTCTCTGTGTGTATGTATATATGTCAGGTCAGGCAGATATATTGCTTCTGCAGGTGTTCTCCATGCTCTTTACACAATATCTAGTCAGTCAGTATGTGGGCTTTTGTAGTGGCACCAGTTAGATCCCCCCCCCCCTCGTCCAATAGCATGGGCTTAAATCCAAACTGTTGCTGCTTTGTGGCTTGAACATTTGACGCCATTCCAGAGGTTTTCCTGCACACAGATGTCCTGTAATTAGCACGTAGTAAAGCCAAGCCAGGCTTCATTGCCTTTTAGCTGGCAGGAGTAATTAGAAGTTGCTCACAACTGATAATAATGTCAGCGGCTCAATTTCATGGAGGGGGCGGGCTAGTCCTTTATTGCCACCTCTACATATGTATATTGTGGGTTGTCACTGGCATGCATTTCTAGATGTGCATCCAACTCACCTCTCCTCTCTCTCTCTCTGCATCCAGTGAACAAAGCTAGAACTGGCTTTGTGGCATTTGACTGTGTCTTGTGGGTCACAGTTACAAGAGAGGTACAGGTCTCCTCCATCTACAGGGTCTGATGGTCTCTATGTTCCTACAAAACAGGGGGGAGGGGGGACCTAAGTTTGTGTGCTGCAATCTTGTTCATTATCCTATAGCTAGGTACGTATCTGGGAGTGTGGGTTACTATTAATGCAGGTCATTGAGCGAGGGTGCAATGGAGAAAGAGGGGGAAATGAGAGAAAAAACACCTATCATTGTATTGCTCTAGCCACTGTCCACTCTGAAGGGCTCATACAGTATACTAATCAATACATTATTCATGTCACCTTATTGTAATGCTTGAATTCTGATGCTGCTTGGATTGTGTTAAGGGAAGTAGCTAGGAATTGATTCCTTACTGATTCCAACTTGAGGCAAGAGCCTGCTCAAGCTTTTTCTCGATTCACTGAGACTATCATTTCCAGTTTAGCAAACCCGTTTTATTGAAGGCAGTATCACACCTCTATAGCTAGAGCATGCTGATGAGTTGAGTAGCTGTGTCAGAATGAAACGTCCATCATCCTTTCCTGACAGCTATTGACCATGCAGCCTGTGCTCACTTGCTTGTGCTCACTTGCCTGTGCCCACTTGCCTGTGCCCACTTGCCTGTGCTCACTTGCTTGCCTGTGCTCACTTGCCTGTGCCCACTTGCCTGTGCCCACTTGCCTGTGCCCACTTGCCTGTGCCCACTTGCCTGTGCTCACTTGCTTGCCTGTGCTCACTTGCCTGTGCTCACTAGCCTGTGCTCACTTGCCTGTGCTCACTTGCCTGTGCTCACTTGCTTGTGCTCACTTGCCTGTGCTCACTTGCCTGTGCTCACTTGCTTGCCTGTGCTCACTTGCCTGTGCTCACTTGCCTGTGCTCACTTGCTTGTGCTCACTTGCCTGTGCTCACTTGCTTGCCTGTGCTCACTTGCCTGTGCTCACTTGCCTGTGCTCACTTGCCTGTGCTCACTTGCTTGCCTGTGCTCACTTGCCTGTGCCCACTTGCCTGTGCTCACTTGCCTGTGCTCACTTGCTTGCCTGTGCCCACTTGCCTGTGCTCACTTGCTTGCCTGTGCTCACTTGCTTGCCTGTGCTCACTTGCCTGTGCTCACTTGCTTGCCTGTGCTCACTTGCTTGCCTGTGCTCACTTGCTTGCCTGTGCTCACTTGCTTGCCTGTGCTCACTTGCTTGCCTGTGCTCACTTGCCTGTGCCCACTTGCCTGTGCTCACTTGCTTGCCTGTGCTCACTTGCTTGCCTGTGCTCACTTGCCTGTGCCCACTTGCCTGTGCTCACTTGCCTGTGCCCACTTGCCTGTGCCCACTTGCCTGTGCCCACTTGCCTGTGCTCACTTGCCTGTGCTCACTTGCTGCTCACTTGCCTGTGCCCACTTGCCTGTGCTCACTTGCTTGCCTGTGCTCACTTGCTTGCCTGTGCTCACTTGCTTGCCTGTGCTCACTTGCCTGTGCCCACTTGCCTGTGCTCACTTGCTTGCCTGTGCTCACTTGCTTGCCTGTGCTCACTTGCCTGCGCTCACTTGCCTGTGCCCACTTGCCTGTGCCCACTTGCTTGTGCCCACTTGCTTGCCTGTGCCCACTAGCCTGTGCTCACTTGCTTGCCTGTGCTCACTTGCTTGCCTGTGCTCACTTGCCTGTGCCCACTTGCCTGTGCCCACTTGCCTGTGCTCACTTGCTTGCCTGTGCTCACTTGCCTGTGCTCACTTGCTTGCCTGTGCTCACTTGCTTGCCTGTGCTCACTTGCCTGTGCTCACTTGCCTGTGCAGCCTGTGCTCCAGTTTTCTTTGCTCCAGCTTGGAATCTGCGCTATTTTCACGCTCTTTCTCATCACTATGACGACTATTCCCAGTTTACATAGCCTGCTTTTATTTAAGGAGGTGACCCGTTCATGTTTCTTATGGATAAGCTTTGTACATGATCCCAGACACAGCTCAAGTGAGGACGACTAACTGTTCAGGTTTAAAGATGGATGCCTGGCACCACACAGTCAACTAAGCTCCTTAATTTGCGAGCAAAGTGAGTCCTCCTCAGTGGCGAGTTGGATGGGAAATTGGTATTGCCGCGCATGGCATATGTATCTATCTGTGCGCCGTTCGTTTGAAAGGGAAGAGACTAAGAGGAGACAGCTGACAGCTGACACACTTGACTTGAATACAGGCTGGACGTATCCAGTTGCAAAGTGAAACTAATTGGGAACACTGGTTGCCGTGATGATTTAGTAGCTAGACTGGCTGACTCGGGGCCTGTATGTAATCCTTTTAAACCCTGTGCAAGGTTTGGCAGTGTGCTTCAGCTGGGGCCACACAATGCCTCCTGGCTTGCTTCTCACTGTAGTTCATTATCTGAGATGGCCAGTCTGCTGAGTGTTAGTTAAGGTATTTGGCCGGGAACCCACCGAGTCATGCGTGGAATTCAAGTTGCCATTCTCTCCTTGTGCTTTCTCGTGGCTGCTCAAGAGCACTTGTTTCGTCCACACTCTCATGTCCACCACTAATTGAATTTGCTAATTTTATTTATTATTTTTTCCATTCGTGCATAAAAGAAAGTTTGCACATAACTAATTATCCAAGACAGGGGGGAGTGGATCCCTTTTGGGAGTGAAGCTTTCCCAGTTTCCTGGACTGGATGTGTATACGTATGTGGCTTAACTCATCTGCATAAAGGAGGAGTGCGTCTCTCTCCCTCCCCCCTTTTCCCCCTTCTAGAGACCGCCCTCAAATCTGATAGAAAAAAGTCTTCCCAAAGAGGTAGGCTTCCACTAGAAGTGGGTTGGGCAATGGGCGGGCCAAAATAATATGTATGTTGGTAGCGCATGAATAGAAGAACATGTGCACACAATTACACTAGTTCACTTTAGTTTGGCTTGCCATTTTTGTCTGCTCTAGCAAAGTCCGCTCTACAATAGCTGGACGCTTGTAACAGCTCCCGCAACTCTGTCTTCTCATGAGTGAGAGCCATAATTCATAGAGATATTTGGTTGCAGTTTTGATGTCCACAACTGGTTTGCTCTCTAATTCATCAACGTCTTCATCACAATCATTTCCTTTTTCCGTGATGCTAGCCAGAAAGTTGACCTCTCAGTCCTTTTCAAAGGTTTCAGTATATACATGTAGTGGCTAACTCTCCATCATGGTTATCCTGCTCCTGCCAAATCTCGTCAGTTTCAGCCAACAGGTTGTAACTCAGACTCCGCCCCATCCTCCTCATTAGCCATGCAATCAAGTCCAGAAATCCACGGCCCTGACCCTAGTCGTTGCCCTGGCCCTAGTCGTTGCCCTGGCCCTGGTCGTTGCCCTGGCCCTAGTCGTTGCCCTGGCCCTAGTCGTTGCCCTGGCCCTAGTCGTTGCCCTGGCCCTAGTCGTTGCCCTGGCCCTAGTCGTTGCCCTGGCCCTGACCCTAGCTGCCTGGCCTTGACCCTAGCTACTGCCCTGGCCCTAACTCGAGCACTACTGCCCTGACCCTAACCCTAGCTACTGCCCTAACTTTAGCTACTGCCCTGGCCATAACCCTAGCTACTGCCCTGGCCATAACCCTAGCTACTGCCCTAACCCCAGCTACTGCTCAGGCCCTAACTTTAGCTACTGCTCAGGCCCTAACTTTAGCTACTGCCCTGGCCCTAACCCTAGCTACTGCCCTGGCCCTAACCCTAGCTACTGCCCTGGCCCTAACCCTAGCTACTGCCCTGACCCTAACCCTAGCTACTGTACTGCCCTGGCCCTAACCCTAACTACCGCCCTGGCAGAAGAAGAGTTTCCACACTGCTTCACAAAACAACCTTGTGAAAAAGAGGCAATTTGTTATGGGACCCTCATTAGTATACCAATCTGTACAATATTGTCGGTGACATCATGATGAGGCAAGGCCAGGATTATGTCATGCAGAAGCCACCAGCGATACTTCACTAAAGCAGTAAATCCGTGTTGATGCTGTGTGTCACAATGTTTGTGTGCAAAGTGCTGCACTAACTTTCCACAGCCTAAATCTAGTTTCCCTAAATTGTCAAATCTGCACCCATACCCCCCACCCCCCCCTCCCCCCCCCGTGATCTCCATGCCCGGCTCCCGTAGGCAATCTCAGGATCACCTCTGCATGTCTCTCCTAATCCTGGCTCTAGGATTAGGTGAACAACAGCTCTGAACCTTGGCACGTCTGTGGATACCCCGGGATTGTCTACAGTATTGCTGGTCCACACTGATCATCGGGGAGGGAATGGTGCTGATGATAGTGTGATGGCGTTAATTTGTAAGAAATGCTGTGGCTACTCGTGTTTCCGTAATGGTAGTCTGTTCCGTGTCTCTCCCTCTATAGGAACCTGATAGGCTAGAACTGGTGCTGAATGCTGCTGGTTCTCAGCACACACACACAATGCCCATTTTGACAACGTGCAGTACATGTAGGCATTGTATCCCCATATGCCTCAAGGGAAGCTGGGAACATGTGTGTTCCAGCAACTCATAGAGCTATTCAGGCAGCATCTGTAGCAACTGGCCTCTCCCTAGTCCCACAGAAGGCCAGCTGCTGGTGCTTGCCTAGTTGGAGTGCAACA
Source organism: Cladorhizidae sp. MBARI D1340-BT2 (assembly GCA_028752905.1). NCBI lineage: Eukaryota > Metazoa > Porifera > Demospongiae > Poecilosclerida > Cladorhizidae > Cladorhizidae sp. MBARI D1340-BT2. Next base: position 11,853,338 of record JAQNBH010000006.1, read on the forward strand.
GCCCTCAGGAGCCTTGCCTGACACTCGCCTCGAAACGAGTCGATCAATAGGTACCCTTGAGATGCTCTGGATGTTGAAAGTGTGAAGGTGTGTGTAGTTGTGTACTGGTTAGTAGCCAGTTTGTCCTTGCTGGTGGTCTCTATGAAAGTATAGATAGATAGTGTATTCACTCGAATAGAAGTCGCAGCTTGAGTAGAAGTTGTACTCGAAAAAGTAGTTTTCCAATTGTAGCACACCTAGTTGATTATAGTAATTACCCGTGAACTATCACCAGCGCACAGTTGGTAAATCTCCTGTACAGAACTATGTACACTATAAAAGCTGCCAAGTCTTCTGTGCTTGTGTGGATTATCTGTGAAGGTGGAAGAGTCTGAAGATGGAGAGATTTGCTGCCTCAAGGATGATAGAGTAGCAGCTTTAGCTGTTGCAGCCATTGCTGGAGCTACTCGCCAGCTGTTGGAAGAGAGTGACAGTGTTGGAGAAGACCCATTCTCCTCCCTGGCAGAGGACGAAGAAGCGATTGAACTGAACGAACTCCTCGTTGATAATATAGTGACCAGGAACTCGGTAGCTAGCTCCATGTCTGTGGTGTTTTTAAACAGCGAGGTTGGGACTACTCAGCCACACCAGTGCTGCAGGTGTAATGCTTGTGCAGTGCAAGCAGCCGTTGTGTGACTGCGTAGTCGCAAACTCGCTGCTCCCTTTGATTCAGCTGATCAGAGCAAAAGACTGGCTACTTTTTACTTTTGCTCGGTACAAGCATTGCACCCGCAGCAACCCCTGTGGCTGCGTAGTCGCAACCTACGACAGTTATATAGAAGTCGCGACTTCTATTTGAGTGAATATGGTATGTATTATAGGGTGCTGCCTGCAGTCCTCGAGGAAGAGGTACTTTCAGTTCACTTTGGCTGTGCTCTGCTGTGTGAATGAATGAATACTAATTTATTATTTTTATGATTGTTACCATGGTGATGTAGTTTGTAGCCAGCAAGATCCTGGCCCAGTGATTTGACGTGCATAACAGACTGGCAGCTGTTTGGCTCCTGCCTCGGGCTGGTTAGGCACGCTCCCATGGGATTCTGGTGACAAACTTGGATATGGGTCGATCATTAGGCTGCTTTTCCCACGTATGTGAGGACGGTGTCTGCTTTTGACACCGCAACAACAACAAGCCTAGGCCGAGATAGGTTGGAAAAAAAAGGGGGGGGGGGGGGGGTAGATCAGAGCGTAACGATGATGATAATAGAATATGATGTGTCATTAGATAAAGTCCCAGGTGAGGGAAGTTCGCACTTGTGCATTGCTCAGTGTCTGTCAGTGGCAGTTCAGAAGGGCCATGTGACATCATCTATACTAGGAACTATTGTCAAGCAGCCCCCTAATCAAGGCTTCATTTATATTGCTACATGTACTACTTCATTTTTAATTTCTGTAAAAACATTCTCCTTATATGTAAAAATTAATTGTAAATAGAAAACAATTGTAAATAGAAAACAGTATAATAAGCATAATAGCAACAATGCTGATGATGCTGACGATGCTCGTACCATAGCATACTCACTCCATGCTTACCATGGCAACTCGAATTCTGAGGCGTCTAAACGGAGAAAATATTGGACTGAGGCTGGATATAACGGAGCAGATTGCCTGCCCCTCACTGTATAACTACACTCTAGTTGTAGTTCCCGCTTCCCCTTGTGTGCTGAAGCTTGCCTTTCTAGCTAGCTGGTGACAGCTGGCCTAATTGTAGCCCTGCACATACATGAGAATGGTGCCTACCCACGCAGTGTAGTTACCAGCTGGTCTACTCTCTGAGCCTTTGTGGTTGGGAGAGAGCACATGCATTCCTGTAATGCACCCACCCATCCTGTTTCCATGGAAATAGTTGTTGATATCCTAGCAATGTCTTCCTCAGAACTGTCACCAAGGTTGGTCTGGATCTCATTTCCTTCCCACCTTGTCCCCACCACCCTAGGTGGGGGGCCCCTCAAACTTGCCGCCACCCCCCTGGGCTGGGTGGGTGGGAGTGGGGGGTCCCTCAAACTTGCCGCCACCACCCTGGGTTGGGTGGGTGGGTGGGGTCCCTCAAACTTGCCGCCACCACCCTGGGTTGGGGGGTGGGGGTTCTTCAAACTTGATTTGTCAAGCACGACTCGCATTTTACTGTCTGTTGTCTTTACACACCCGCCAAACACAGCTTCAGCATCGGTGTGCGTATACTGCAATAGGGCTCTGGCTATTTCATTAGCTATACATAACGACATGTATCAGGTCACTGAACAAACAACCTTGAAAGTAGCCGTGTTGGAGTGTGCTTGCTGTATGGTGGCCGGGTGCAGGCAATGCTTCACTCCCTGCAGACACGCTGGCCACAGCCACTCTGCTCATGTTCTCATTGGTCAGCAACCTAGCGTCTGCTGAGATTGGGTGGAGGGAGGGGGGGGACGTGTTTTGGTATTGTTTTGTTTGTTTGTTTCTTCAAGTGACTTATGATAACCACTCACTCACTCACACAACTCACTCACTCACACACACTCACACACCTCACTCACCTCACTCACTCACTCACCTCACCTCACTCACTCACTCACCTCACTCACTCACCTCACTCACTCACCTCACTCACCCACCTCACTCACCTCACTCACCTCACCACTCACACACACACTCACACACCTCACTCACCTCACTCACCTCACTCACCTCACTCACTCACCTCACTCACCTCACTCACCTCACTCACTCACCTCACTCACTCACCTCACTCACTCACCTCACTCACTCACCTCACTCACTCACCTCACTCACTCACCTCACTCACTCACCTCACTCACCCACCTCACTCACCCACCTCACTCACCCACCTCACTCACCCACCTCACTCACCCACCTCACTCACCCACCTCACTCACCCACCTCACTCACCCACCTCACTCACCCACCTCACTCACCCACCTCACTCACCCACCTCACTCACCCACCTCACTCACCCACCTCACTCACCCACCTCACTCACCTCACTCACTCACCTCACCACTCACTCACTCACGTGTATCAACCAGACACTCACTCACTCACTCACTTGTATCAACCAGAGGAGTGCAACTAATCCTAGACAAGTGGTGAGACAGTTGGCTACGCAATGTCCAACTCCATCTTTGAAAACTTTCAAGATTTCTTCAAAGGAGCATCACTCATTTCTGGTCCTTCCCCCTTTCCCCCCAGTGCACAGGGTGTTGTCTTTATATAGGTGTACAGGGTGTTGTCTTTATATAGGTGCACAGGGTGTTGTCTTTATATAGGTGCACAGGGTGCTGTCTTTATATAGGTGCACAGGGTGTTGTCTTTATATAGGTGCACAGGGTGTTGTCTTTATATAGGTGCACAGGGTGTTGTATTTATATAGGTGCACAGGGTGTTGCCTTTATATAGGTGCACAGGGTGTTGTATTTATATAGGTACACAGGGTATTGTCTTTATATAGGTGCACAGGGTTTGTCTTTATATAGGTACACAGGGTTTGTCTTTATATAGGTGCACAGGGTTTGTCTTTATATAGGTGCACAGGGTGTTGTCTTTATATAGGTGCACAGGGTGTTGTCTTTATATAGGTACACAGGGTGTTGTCTTTATATAGGTGCACAGGGTGTTGTCTTTATATAGGTACACAGGGTTTGTCTTTATATAGGTACACAGGGTTTGTCTTTATATAGGTGCACAGGGTTTGTCTTTATATAGGTGCACAGGGTGTTGTCTTTATATAGGTACACAGGGTTTGTCTTTATATAGGTGCACAGGGTGTTGTCTTTATATAGGTGCACAGGGTTTGTCTTTATATAGGTGCACAGGGTGTTGTCTTTATATAGGTGCACAGGGTGTTGTCTTTATATAGGTGCACAGGGTGTTGTCTTTATATAGGTGCACAGGGTGTTGTCTTTATATAGGTGCACAGGGTGTTGTCTTTATATAGGTGCACAGGGTTTGTCTTTATATAGGTGCACAGGGTTTGTCTTTATAAAAGTGTGCAGGGTGTTGTCTTTATAAAGGTGCACAGGGTTTGTTTTATAAAAGTGTGCAGGGTGTTGTCTTTATAAAAGTGTGCAGGGTGTTGTCTTTATAAAGGTGTGCAGGGTGTTGTCTTTATAAAGGTGCGCGGACCAAGAAATAGTGTCGGACACATCACACCTTTCCCGTCCCTGCGCAAAATTGCTTGTAGGAATCCTTGGGGAGGCACATTTGTGATGCTGACACACACACGTGTGGTCCTGTGCACCCACCCATACACACATGTGTGGTCCTGTGCACCCACCCAGACACACATGTGTGGTCCTGTGCACCCACCCATACATACACATGTGTGATCCTGTGCACCCACCCATACATACACAGGTGTGATCCTCTGCACCCACCCATGCATACACGTGTGTGATCCTGTGCACCCACCCATACACACACGTGTGTGATCCTGTGCACCCACCCATACACACATCGTCATGATACTGTAGCTAATGGACTGTACAAGCAATGAATTTCTTATACTCCGTAGCTGTGAGCACACATAGCATGTGCACAAGAGGGAGAGGAGAGGAGGAGGGATGCATGTTTGAGGCGTTCCTTTGTGCGTGATCCACCTAGCACGTGTGCTACTAGCAAGGCAACAACTCCGGTCATAACAATGTTGCATTTTATAGATTAATGAGTTTTCACCAAACAGTTGTTATTGTTCTAGTGTTCAAGAAGATTCTTGTGGAAATTTGAAAGCTGAGGCCCACAAATGCAATTAACCATTCCTTCCTTAACAATATTGGTTCCACTTTTGATCATACAGCTGCTGCTATTGTGCCCCATATATTGTAATTGTGCATGAACTTAGTGCAGTGTGTTTGGATTATGCATTTCATTTCAGCGTGTATACATAACTATGATAACACCTCTCTATAAAGGAAGTGCTTGTCCAAAGGTTTTATCAACCTTGGAAGGGCTCGATTATTGTCTACTGTGTTCATAAGTTTATCACACAAGCAAAGACCTTGATGCAAGCTTGTACACATGCATGATGACAGTACAGGTCGGACCACACACCAACTAGCAGGAAGGACCAACTAGCATGGCAGTACAGGTAGGACTACACACCAACTAGCATGGCAGTACAGGTAGGACTACACACCAACTAGCATGACAGTACAGGTAGGACTACACAACAACTAGCATGGCAGTTCAGGTAGGACTACACACAAACTACTACACACCAACTAGCATGGCAGTTCAGGTAGGACTACACACCAACTAGCATGGCAGTTCAGGTAGGATCACACACCAACTAGCATGATAGGACTACACACCAACTAGCATGGCAGTACAGGTAGGACTACACAACAACTAGCATGGCAGTTCAGGTAGGACTACACACTAACTATCATGGCAGTACAGGTAGGACCACACACCAACTAGCATGGCAGTAGTACAGGTAGGACCACACACCAACTAGCATGGCAGTACAGGTAGGACTACATACCAACTAGCATGGCAGTACAGGTAGGACTACACACCAACTAGCATGGCAGTACAGGTAGGACTACACACCAACTAGCATGGCAGTATAGGTAGGACTACACACCAACTAGCATGGCAGTACACACACCAACTAGCATGGCAGTACAGTAGGACTACACAACAACTAGCATGGCAGTACAGGTAGGACTACACACCAACTAGCATGGCAGTACAGGTAGGACTACACACCAACTAGCATGGCAGTACAGGTAGGACTACACACCAACTAGCATGGCAGTATAGGTAGGACTACACACCAACTAGCATGGCAGTACAGGTAGGAACTACACGCCAACTAGCATGGCAATACAGGTAGGACTACACACCAACTAGCATGGCATAGTTATAAATATGTTCATGGCTTCTGCTGATAGAGGGTGAGGGAGAGATCCTGGTCCACCCCCCTTCTGTGTGAAGTCCATAGTGATTGGAACTTGCGTAGTAACTTACTTGCAAGGAGAAACCGATCAAGTGAGTCCATACTGGGCGAGTGGACTGGGCATGAACTTTCATCTCTAGCAGTCTCCTTGGCATGGCAATAGGCCCGCTGCACTAATGCATCCATAGGAGTGCAGACTGGCTCTCAGTAATCAACCATCTCCCCTGGCCACTCCATGGACACAACAAACATTGTTAATTAAATGTGGTTGGTGAAAAACCTCATTTGTCAGAAGGAGAACCATGATGATGATTATTTTTGACACAAGTCAAGTGTCAACGAGACCTTATTAATTATCACCTGTGTAGTGCATGGGAGTGAGGAAAAGTATATATACTCTGCACAGTACAGGAAGTTACACTAATTAATACCTGATGTGTTCTAGGTGTGAAACAACTAATTACTAATTATGTATGTACACTTTCCATAGCTTACTTGTATACCCTACAGTTAATTAACCTGAGTAGGGATAGCTTTGGACCTGGTGGAGAGAGAGAGCAGTGAAAACTTAGGAATGCCCATAACTTGGAAATGAACAGCTGTGTGCTACTCAACTACAGCTTAAAACTTAGCAACCCTTATTGTAAATAATTGTGAAGCTCAAGATCAGGTTACAAGTAATTATATTTACAATTCATTTTTAGCAGGCAGTTCTAATAGGCAATTCCAGCCTCATTATAAATATTCTAGGAGGAGGGAGAGAGAACCCCACTCTCCAGCTGTGGGGCCAAGAAGCTGCTTAGCTCCGAGTTTGATGTGGCTCTCCCAGCTAAGCCAATGCTATTGACAAACACCAAGTCTTTAATTAACGCCTATCCCAGTTTGTGAACCAATCCCATTACAATGCTGATCGAGTGCATTGCTAGTAATTGGCTAGTAATCCTCTGGTAATTTGGTGCAACGAACGAAACAAGTGTAACGAAGAGAAATTGTTGCAGTTGATAAGAGAAGTTCTTCCTCGGGCAGTGTTTGGCATGGCCTGCTCATATAAAGATGGTATCTCTGATCTAGGTAGCTTACTCGTTGCTAAAAAGCTTTCTACTAGCTTTCTAGTTAGAGATTCTAGTTAGAGATTTCATACTAGCTTTCTAGTTAGAGATTCTAGTTAGAGATTTCATAGGACCTCACCAGACTCTTTGGACATGTACATTTTTCCAATTAGCTTTTAATAGCTGACCACTTTTGATTAGCAAGCTCTAGCTAGTATTAGAAGAACACAGAGAGCAATGGAAGACCAGGTAAGGAAAATAATTAAGACATTGTTTTACCAGCTTCTTGGCTCCAGATGGCTGTAGCTTCCCTAGATAGCCTTGAGGCTGAATTAATAGATGTGAGCTTGTGCATGAGGGTCTTTAAGGGTCTTTCTCTCCCCAGCTGCTGTTCAAGCTCACCCACATAGTCGAGTGAGAGCCAATATTTAGCAATTGGAAAGCCTCAAACTATTTTCCAATTAAGTTCTCTCTTTTTTTTTGTGTGTGTGTGTGATGGGTGCAGAAGTGGGTGTGGCTAACTTTCTACTGGTGTCCTTATTTGATTGAGTGCTGAATGCAATTGTGGACTGCCCGACATCAGTCAAGAATCACCAGGTTGCTATACAACACAGTGCTGGACTGGCGTTGGTATTGTGAACGGCTATTAATCCGATGGGAAAGGACACCTCTCGCCTCCTGGCCTTAGTCAGCAAGTGCCAGCTGTTGCCAGCTTGTCTAATAGGTGGTCGGACTAAATTGGCACTCTCTTGCAAGCATGGGATCAGAAATCTGTTTAATTGTTTTCTCGTTCCACAATTAATTGCTTGCACATACGTTTATCGAGGCGTCGCGCGCAGATTCTAAAGCAGCCGATCCGGTTGGACATGCACAACCTCCGTCACTGACATGGGAGCAGAATTTGGTGTGCTCAGATCCATCTCTGTGCTTGCCCAGGAGCAGGTAGTTGTGTTTAAATGAAGTCAGGTGACAACAGCGTTTGAAGTGTTTGTGTGAAGTGGCTTTAAACATCGTCAGCTAAATCTGAATGTGTGACTAACAAACATTACCAAGAAATTCTCCCTTCCCCGAAATTGTGTGTCAAGTCATCGCTAAGCCAGATCAATGGAACTCTCGAAAGAGGTGAAAAACACCCACCTTTGCTTCATGGGTGTCTCTGTGATGGGTCTGCAATGAACTGGAGTGCGGCATGACACTTCACTTGTGAGAGGCAATGTGTCATGCGAATGGCTGCGCTTGAAGATGTAACAACTTGCCGTCGCTTCCCGGAGTCCCTGCTCAGTGTTGGGCTGGAAGGTCATGCTCTGGTTGGAGTTGCTTAATGATGCCAGAGACTTATCTTGGTCATCTTTCATAATAAAGGAAGCGAAATATGCTATGCCTGACTAGTTTGATAGTTGTGTGGCTTGCCAATGCAGTCCTTGATCTGTGGCTGCTGAGATTTTTTTTTTACCTTTTTTTTTTGTATCGCCAAGCAAACCACTGGATCTGGTTTGATATTATAAATCAATTTCCGCACGCCAAGATATTTTAATGGCGAGATCCAAGTGTCATGAAGTTTGAAGACCATGGCAACCATACTCGGCTTGATAACCATGTCTCTCTGTCAAGTTGCTGTTGGATCTACAAACATTGGTAGTAAGCGGCAAACAGCTAAATGAGAGTCTTGTTCCTGCTGTGTGTGGGAGGTTCTGGATCAGGGGTGTATTTAGGGGGGGGGGGGGGGGGAGATTAGTCCCCCTTTGTGTCATTCTCACCCTCCCTCCCCGGCAAAGTTTCTGTATGCGGCGGCCCAGCCCTGCAGATACATGCTTAGATCATAGGGAGGGACATTTTCCATCTGGTAGATTTGATTTGATGAGAGAGGGGGTTAGGGGTAGGTTATTCGTGGATTGTCTAATGGAAGCCACACCCAGTTCTGCTGCTGTTCAGTCTTATATTGGGTTATTAACTCTTATAAATATTTATATAGTGTTGTGTTTTGTGCTACATGTAGGCTCAGTGTATGGTGCGGTAATTAGGCCTTAAGTGGCAATTCTCATTAATGCACAGCCAGAGTGACTAGCTCTCAGACACTATTTGTTTGTGGGTAAGTGGATCCTTTGAACACTCATGGGCTGGTATGAGGAATGACTTTGAATCCCATATATGCCTTTGTACCATAGTAGCCTCCAAGTTCAAGCTAGGCTCCAGGCACTATTTACATGTACTCCTCCTCTCCCTCCTCCTCCTCCTCCTCTCCCTCCTCCTCTCCCTCCTCCTCCTCTCCCTCCTCCTCCTCCTCCTCTCCCTCCTCCTCCTCCTCTCCTCCTCCTCCTCTTCCTCCTCCTCCTCCTCTCCCTCCTCTCACTATCACCCATGATTGCAGGATCATGTCTAACAGTAACCAATCAAGCTCCTCACAAATAGGCTTATATCATCTGGACCGGGTCATCGGCCAAGGGAACTTTGCCATCGTGCGCCTGGCCACACACACTATCACTGATACTAAAGTAAGCAGCTGGTTATGCTGACAGGTCACATACTATGCGTGGTTATTTTGCCTTCATCTACATGCATGTGTACACACGTTATATTCTGTGTAGCCTTAATTAGTCTTAATTAGACCACGCACCATTTACTACCTCGTGAAATAGTGTGTGCCCTCAATTAGACTGTGCACACCCACCTATAATTGCATTGCAATGCCCATGCTCACAAGTGAACACAAGCACAGTATTATGGCACTCATATATAGTCTGATTCTGCACTCAAAATGGCTGTGTAGAGCACACTCACTGCAAGTCTGGTAGAAGCAGGCTCAGCAGCTGCTGTCACCTGTGAGTGGGACAGTCACACTAAAAGACTGGCTGGTAGCAGCAGGCCCAGCAGCTGCTGTCACCTGTGAGTGGGACAGTCACACTAAAAGACTGGCTGGTAGCAGCAGGCCCAGCAGCTGCTGTCACCTGTGAGTGGGACAGTCACACTAAAAGACTGGCTGGTAGCAGCAGGCCCAGCAGCTGCTGTCACCTGTGAGTGGGACAGTCACACTAAAAGACTGGCTGGTAGCAGCAGGCCCAGCAGCTGCTGTCACCTGTGAGTGGGACAGTCACACTAAAAGACTGGCTGGTAGCAGCAAGCCCAGCAGCTGCTGTCACCTGTGAGTGGGACAGTCACACTAAAAGACTGGCTGGTAGCAGCAGGCCCAGCAGCTGCTGTCACCTGTGAGTGGGACAGTCACACTAAAAGACTGGCTGGTAGCAGCAGGTCCAGCAGCTGCTGTCACCTGTGAGTGGGACAGTCACACTAAAAGACTGGCTGGTAGCAGCAGGTCCAGCAGCTGCTGTCACCTGTGAGTGGGACAGTCACACTGAAAGTCTGGGCTGGTAGCAGCAGCTGCTGTCACCTGTGAGTGGGACAGTCACACTGAAAGACTGGGCTGGTAGCAGCAAGCCCAGCAGCTGCTGTCACCTGTGAGTGGGACAGTCACACTGAAAGTCTGGGCTGGTAGCAGTAGGTCCAGCAGCTGCTGTCACCTGTGAGTGGGACAGTCACACTGAAAGACTGGCTGGTAGCAGCAGGCCCAGCAGCTGCTGTCACCTGTGAGTGGGACAGTCACACTGAAAGTCTGGGCTGGTAGCAGCAGGTCCAGCAGCTGCTGTCACCTGTGAGTGGGACAGTCACACTGAAAGACTTGGCTGGTAGCAGCAAGCCCAGCAGCTGCTGTCACCTGTGAGTGGGACAGTCACACTGAAAGTCTGGGCTGGTAGCAGCAGGTCCAGCAGCTGCTGTCACCTGTGAGTGGGACAGTCACACTGAAAGTCTGGGCTGGTAGCAGCAGCTGCTGTCACCCGTGAGTGAGACAGTCACTTATGAGTGAGACTCCAAGTCTGGGATGGTAGTAGTAGTAACCCCAGCAGGTCATCCGTGGGTGAGACTGTCACTGCACAAGGAAGGCATCAAGACACTGCCTTCATGTCGAACAAAACTGACCTGATTAGACAACGAGTAGGTACACAAATCAAGGCATTGTTACCTGTTCGGGATCCGATGATCTATTACTGCAGGCCTAAAATAATGGAGAGTGCCCGCCAATAGAACATGCAACTATAGGAAGCTCATGAAATTTATGATATGCACACTTTCTGATCAAAGATATATGCACACAGACACACTGTGTGTAGTGTTAAGCTGTGTGCTTGTAGCATCTGTCGGCAAGGAAGTGGACACTAAAACCGAGTACCCACTTAGGTGTGCAGACGTTATCAGTTTCCTCTGAGTGTGTGTACTGGGCTAGCCAGAAGGGATGGCGAAGGGTTGAGCTATTGCAGAGCAGAGCCTTCAGAGTGATATTTGTGGACATGACATCTACAAGCTTATCTGGTGGCCAGCAAATCTGGCACAGTCAAGACTAACACTTGACAACTAGAGGCTAGAACAGTGGGCTCTTAAAACCAAAAGTAGGTGCATCCTGCTTAACGATGTTACTGATGAGGTCAACACATCTTTGTGTATTACATCACCAGAGTTGCGGCAGGCTCATTGTCAGTGGGGGAGGGAGGGGGGGTATTTGAGAGGATTTCTAGGTGGGAAAGTATTTGTTTAGGTGAAGTAATTGTTGTGAAGAGGATCTGTGTATCAGTATTGCCTAATTATTGTAGCTGTTGTCTGGACTGGCCAGCATATGTAGTAGTGATGCATTGCATCACAGGAGTATTGCAATGATGTGTGTCTCTGAGTGCAGTGCTGTTAAATGCATATGCTAATGGCATTGTGCTGTATATCTCATGCCCAACCAACGGCATACATACATACATGCATACATACATGCATACATACATGCATACATACATACATACATGCGTACATACATGCATACATATGTGCATTCATACATACATGCATACATACATGCATACATGCATACATACTTACGTGCATACACACATACATGCAGACATACATACATACGTGCATACATGCATGCAGACATGCATACATACATGCATACATACTTACGTGCATACACACATACATGCAGACATACATACATGCGTGCATACATGCATGCAGACATGCATACATACATGCATACATACATACGTGCATGCAGACATGCAACATACATACGTGCATACATGCATACATACATGCATACATGCATGCATACATGCATACATACGTGCATGCATACATACATGCATGCATACATACATACGTGCATGCAGACATGCAACATACATACGTGCATACATACATGCATACGTGCATACATGCATACATACATACATGCATACATACGTGCATGCAGACATGCAACATACATACGTGCATACATACATGCATACGTGCATGCATACGTGCATGCATACGTGCATACATGCATACGTGCATACATACAATATGAATATGAAGTTGGCCATAGCATTGTGTCACTGCCATCCTCCTGTCCTGTCTTAGGTGGCCATCAAGATCATTGACAAGGTGCGGTTGGACGCTGAGAACAGACGGAAGGTAGCCAGAGAAGTAGAGATCATGAAGCTACTGGAGCACCCCCATGTCGTCAGACTCTACCAGGTGAGTGGTGTCTGTGTGTGTGGGGGGGGGGGGGGGGGGGGGATCTTCCCAATGTCATCCTTCTGCACCGGGTGAGGGCATGTGTATTGGGTGTGTGGCTAGGGAGGGGCACCCCAATGTCGTCAAGCAAGATTTTTGCATCTCTTTGGCAACTTAGAGACGACACGACTGGCATGTCAGTAAAGGGTCAGTCTGTGCAGAGTGCTCGAGATGTCCATACTGACCCTGTGACCCTGTGACCTTGATACATCGCCCGAGTGAGTGCGTTTACATGACTTGGAATAGTAATATTAAAAACAAGAGCTTTGATTGGTCAGAGTTGATACTTGCTTGGAGCTTGTGTAAAGTGCAAGGAGAAAGTGAATATCTTTTCACTCTCACAAGTGAGGATTCCAGGAAAGAGGATTCCAGGAAAGAGCAGAGGCTCTGAAGAATGATCCACAATGGCCATGCAGCAGCTGTTGATGAGCTGAGCCATTTCCTTGACTCTCGAGGTCAGTGTGCTACCAGGTGGTGGTGGATTAGAGCACACTTCTCCTGTACCTGGGGGACGTGATGAGCCTGGGTTACTCGGGGCCACTCATGGAGTGAATCTGAGCTCTCTGCTCTGCCATTGGAGTCAGCGTGGAGGGGTGCTTTCCATATGGACCCTTTCGGCCGGACCTGGACTTTTGTCTGCTTGGCTCAAAGCCAGAAGGACCTTTTACCAAATTGTGCCATGGCAACTCGCCTCAGACTATCCACCCATTTCCACCCGCGCTGATGTGTCTATCTCTCCTCTCACGCCTCACCACTACCTCTAGGTGGGTGTGACCGGGATTTAGTCGTGCCGGTTCAGCACGTGTGTGTTGGTTGGGACTTCCTAAATCGTGTAAATATAACAAATTAGCTTCGACCTGTTAGCACCTGTTAGCACCTGTTAGCATTAACTGCTCCTAGCAAAGTGAACCAGGTGCATATGCCACGATACAGTCTCTCCTTGGATATTCCCTGTCTTCTCAAGGCAAGGTTACCCTCTTGAAACTTGGTGCTACTAGATTCAACGTGATCCCTGTGACTTCAACTCGATAGAGCTGGACTCAACCAGATTATGCTGGACTCAATTTGGTCAAAGCTCTCGGTGAGGCTTGATTGGACGTGTACAGCTTCTGATCCCGTGCACGCGATATCTGGACGAGTACGTGGTGAGGCGGACGTGGATCCTATGTGTGGAGTTGGTGTGTGCGCGCGAATGGTGGCTGTGGCAGGTGGTGTTGATGGTGTGGAGATAGTGGTGGTCTTGGTGCTATGCAGCGCACTCAGGGTTAGCGTGGGAATGTTTCTAGTGAAGCCATGGCCTGGAGGCCACGAGGGAACCTTGAGGTGATCTCTCTCAAGCCCGTAAGTGACCAGGTCTCATTTAGCAGGCACGACAAATACATGCTTGGTGTGGACATCTCTGAGCAGCTACTTGGAGCTGGCCAGAAACAAATACAAGCTTGGTGTGGACATCTCTGAGCAGCTACCTGGAGCTGGCCAGAAACAAATACATGCTTGGTGTGGACATCTCTGAGCAGCTACTTGGAGTTGGCCAGAAACAAATACATGCTTGGTGTGGACATCTCTGAGCAGCTATGGAGCTGGCCAGAAACAAACACATGCTTGGTGTGGACATCTCTGAGCAGCTACTTGGAGCTGGCCAGAAACAAATACATGCTTGTGGACATCTCTGAGCAGCTAGTTGGAGCTGGGCAGAAACAAATACATGCTTGGTGTGGCATCTCTGAGCAGCTACTTGGAGCTGGCCAGAAACAAATACATGCTTGGTGTGGACATCTCTGAGCAGATATGGAGCTGGCCAGAAAAAAATACATGCTTGGTGTGGACATCTCTGAGCAGCTACTTGGAGCTGGCCAGAAACAAATACATGCTTGGTGTGGACATCTCTGAGCAGCTACTTGGAGCTGGCCAGAAACAAATACATGCTTGGTGTGGACATCTCTGAGCAGATATGGAGCTGGCCAGAAACAAATACATGCTTGGTGTGGACATCTCTGAGCAGATATGGAGCTGGCCAGGAAAAAAATACATGCTTGGTGTGGACATCTCTGAGCAGCTACTTGGAGCTGGCCAGAAAAAAATACATGCTTGGTGTGGACATCTCTGAGCAGATATGGAGCTGGCCAGAAACAAATACATGCTTGTTGTGGACATCTCTGAGCAGCTACTTGGGGTTGGCCAGAAACAAATACATGCTTGGTGTGGACATCTCTGAGCAGCTACCTGGAGCTGGCCAGAAGCCCTTTCGCAATACTGACCAACAACTAGCATTGCTGTGAGTGTCCGTGACCAAGCGGTAAGGATGCAAATGTTATCAGTGGATTTGTATGGGGTCTGGGTTTAATTAGTGTGACCCGGATGGAAGTGTTGATTAATTACTTTACCTCAGTCCTCGTTTCAAAGATGACGTGTCCCAGGATGGCACGACAGTGTGGAGTCAGAGTTCAAGGGGTCGGGAATCCCTGCAGAACTAATGTTATGAACTCATATAATGGTATTTAGACTTGTACTGTGTAGATGTATATATATATATGTGATAGGATCTGCGAAAACATGCCTTATGACCAAATAGTACTTTTCTCAATAATACAAGTTTTAGAGCCTATTGTCATACCACTATGAAATTTGACTTTTTTTGGTATTTGTTATCTAGGGTCTTTCTCCTAACTGGTCAGAAAATTTCAAGCCTTGAATCCCTCTCACTCAGAAGTTACAGCAGTTAGAACTGGACTGACCATATGCGTTAGCTACGTACGCGGAGAATAATAATTATTACGTAATAGGGACTTTCCCTTTTTATAATAACATTTATAGTTTGTAGTTGGAAAGGGTCAACAGTGCAATTTTCCAAAGGTTTGATAATGTCCACAGAACAACAAGCTAATGAGATAGCTTTGACTATCAATCGGGTCATGACACTGGATGCACAGGACCAGGCATCTATGCTAGAGGTTATTGCAGACTACTTCACTCTCCCCACTCTTGATGATGAGCTTGATGAAGAGAATTTTGATGAGTTGGAATGTTGCAGTAAGAAGACATACAAAATACAATTCTTATAATTACAATCACATGGACATTACAATCACAACATACATTAGCAAGGTTGGAGGAAGATTGGGGCTGCCACATGGAGGATGAAGGTCACCATACTGAGGATTGTGGACATGATGGGAATGGGGGTTATGAAGATCATCGTATAATACACTGACTTTATTATTCAAATAAAAGCTTTACATGGCCATGTTCAGTGTATACCTAGTTAGTACCTATGAATTAACTGCCATCTGCCTTATAGCTAGTAATGTATGGTAGTTATTGCTTGCTATCTACTAGACTGCTTGCTAGCTAATTTTCTAGTTAGATGACCAGTTGCTTGCTAGAGGACTAGCTAGCTATTTTTCTAGCTAGTTGCTTTTGCTAGTTACTAACCAATGACAATCATGTAAGCTATAGATGCTAGTCTCTATCCCAAAGCTTATAGCAACCTAGGAGGTTTAGCTCTTGTTTTTCTTGTTATTTTTTTAAAAGTTACGACCACAGCTAGTAGCTATCTAGCTATGCATACTAAGACTTACCTCAGCTACATGTAGAGTTTCAAGACCCTTCTCCTCACTTTAGCACAGTCGTTAGAGTAGCGCTTTCATCCGAAGCGCTCGAAGTAAACTTGCACCAAAACATTCGTCTTTCCCCCAAAAAATTAATTCTGACGTCATTGAATAACACGGAGATACGCGCGGAAGTATACGGAAGTTAATTGAATTTTGTTCGGGGCGTTTTTCTCACAATCAGCGTCCCTGACGGGATGAAAGAAAAGCCCCTGTAACTTCCAAGTCATAATGTTTTACTAAGTCACTTCAAGATTTTTATAAGTATTTTTTGTAGTTCTTTCACATAAAACAATAAAATGAAAAACCCCAAAAATGTCATAAGGCACGTTCACGCAGAGCCTGTCACACTGTCACACATATATATATATATAGCACTATGTAGATATATAGCACCAGGGTTTCATACGTGAGTTTTTCTTAGGGGGGGAGGGGGGAGGGTGCAAGCTTGGGTGGTCAGGAATATGCTCCCCCAGGAAATTTTTCATCCACTAGGATGCAATCTGGGGGGAAATGTTTGGTAGGGGCAAGATCTAACCACAGGCTCGTTAGCTTTAATTAAAGTACTAGGTGTTGATCTAGAAGTGTGACCACCTAGATACCAGATCCACATGGCATGCTAAGGACCAGTCAGCAGAAGTGGTAAGTTAATTAGCTCTTCATTTTAACATGGGCATCATGTCCTGCAAATTCCGAGAAGAAGCAGCTGTCCTCCATTGAGAAGAGAAGGAGAAGAGAAGGCAACACAAAGCCAAGCTTTCTTACAAGAGAGAGAGTGGGGAAACAAGCATCCCTGGGTAGCTTGCCAAGATGCCAGCAAAGGGATGGTCTGTAATGAAGTGGGGCCATCCAACTGCTGGATCAAGGGGGGAGGGGGGGGGGGCTTGGACAAGCAAGGGAACCACTGACTGGAGCCACTGAATTATTAAAGTACATGGAGTCACTGCTAGTAGGTCACAGCAGACAACGTTGAAAATCCGTCCTTGAGATACTGTGTTCCAGAGAGAAACCGTAATCATGCTTAAGTTGATGAGGTCGGTCTATTTGCTGGTATTATATTCCCCCCACCACTGACTGTTATCCAAATCTTATTACCTTGCAAGTTGTCTAGGAGATGGATTGCTGGGAGAGTACGTCACACTAGGTGCCTCCCCAATGTTCAGTGTACCTCCAAGTATAGTGCAGTGATGCTTCTCGAGGCTCTTAATTAGCACATGGCTTGAAAGAAAGTAATTACAGAGTCTACAGTCCAGCCCATATATCTCTATATTAGCTGATGAGTGTCAAGACATATCCACGCAGGAAGAGCTTTCCCTCTGTTGCAGGTGGGTTGTGGATGGCTGTCTGGAAGAACATTTCAAGTATACTCCACGTCAAGGCTGTGGACGCTGACCTCAATCACAAAGGCTCTCACCTCCTCATTCACAGAGCATAAAAATCTTGACTATAGATGGCTAGTTGGGCAAGGTATGGTGGGGCAGCAACTTTCTCTGGTTGCACGAATGATGTTCAAAGAAGGACCAGGGCACACTCAGCTGATGCAGTGTACATACATGTACACTGTTCTTGCCACAGATTGCAGTGGGCATCAGTTCAAGCGGTAGAGTTTGTTGATGCAGCAATCAACCAAATGTTTGGCACAAGGACCAACCTGTGGAAATTATTCTACTACTCGCCCCCAAAAGCACACGGAAATGCTGTCCAGTTGGTCCTCAGTTTACCTGAAGTACAGCCTAGCAGCACAAGGTGGTCGTCTCGCGAGCGGTGTCTGCATGTAATCCGTAATGATCTTCCTGCTGTTA
This sequence comes from Cladorhizidae sp. MBARI D1340-BT2, assembly GCA_028752905.1. NCBI lineage: Eukaryota > Metazoa > Porifera > Demospongiae > Poecilosclerida > Cladorhizidae > Cladorhizidae sp. MBARI D1340-BT2. The sequence goes on from JAQNBH010000006.1 coordinate 11,871,324, forward strand.
TCATCACTCTACACTAGCAGACTTCAGGAGATGTTGAAGTGTATGGAATTCCACTTCTCTTGAGTTCTTCTTCTGGAGTAGCCAGCGTTATTCTTTTGTCGCAAATGCTCGATCTCCTTGCTAGGCTTAGTTGCCTCATGCCTGGCCTCCTTGCTAGGCTTAGTTGCTGCATGCCTGACCTCCTTGCTAGGCTTAGTTGCCTCATGCCTGGCCTCCTTGCTAGGCTTAGTTGCCTCATGCCTGGCCTCCTTGCTAGGCTTAGTTGCCTCATGCCTGACCTCCTTGCTAGGCTTAGTTGCCTCATGCCTGGCCTCCTTGCTAGGCTTAGTTGTCTCATGCCTGGCCTCCTTGCTAGGCTTAGTTGCCTCATGCCTGACCTCCTTGCTAGGCTTAGTTGCCTCATGCCTGGCCTCCTTGCTAGGCTTAGTTGCCTCATGCCTGGCCTCCTTGCTAGGCTTAGTTGCCTCATGCCTGACCTCCTTGCTAGGCTTAGTTGCCTCATGCCTGGCCTCCTTGCTAGGCTTAGTTGCCTCATGCCTGACCTTGCTAGGCTTAGTTGCCTCATGCCTGACCTCCTTGCTAGGCTTAGTTGCTTCATGCCTGGCCTCCTTGCTAGGCTTAGTTGCCTCGTGCCTGGCCTCCTTGCTAGGCTTAGTTGCCTCATGCCTGACCTCCTTGCTAGGCTTAGTTGCCTCATGCCTGGCCTCCTTGCTAGGCTTAGTTGCCTCATGCCTGGCCTCCTTGCTAGGCTTAGCTGCCTCATGCCTGACCTCCTTGCTAGGCTTAGTTGCCTCATGCCTGACCTCCTTGCTAGGCTTAGTTGCCTCATGCCTGGCCTCCTTGCTAGGCTTAGTTGCCTCCTCCTTGCTAGGCTTAGTTGCCTCATGCCTGGCCTCCTTGCTAGGCTTAGTTGCCTCATGCCTGGCCTCCTTGCTAGGCTTAGTTGCCTCATGCCTGACCTCCTTGCTAGGCTTAGTTGCCTCATGCCTGGCCTCCTTGCTAGGCTTAGTTGCCTCATGCCTGGCCTCCTTGCTAGGCTTAGCTGCCTCATGCCTGGCCTTGCTAGGCTTAGTTGCCTCATGCCTGGCCTCCTTGCTAGGCCTAGTTGCCTCATGCCTGGCCTCCTTGCTAGGCTTAGTTGCCTCATGCCTGGCCTCCTTGCTAGGCTTAGTTGCCTCATGCCTGGCCTCCTTGCTAGGCTTAGCTGCCTCATGCCTGGCCTTGCTAGGCTTAGTTGCCTCATGCCTGGCCTCCTTGCTAGGCTTAGTTGCCTCATGCCTGGCCTCCTTGCTAGGCTTAGCTGCCTCATGCCTGGCCTTGCTAGGCTTAGTTGCCTCATGCCTGGCCTACTTGCTAGGCTTAGTTGCCTCATGCCTGGCCTCCTTGCTAGGCTTAGTCTCATGCCTGGCCTCCTTGCTAGGCTTAGTTGCCTCATGCCTGACCTCCTTGCTAGGCTTAGTTGCCTCATGCCTGACCTCCTGCCTGACCTCCTTGCTAGGCTTAGTTGCCTCATGCCTGGCCTCCTTGCTAGGCTTAGTTGCTTGAGCAACTAAGGGAAGACAAAGCTGAGCGGTGTTCTGAAGTGATACCTCTGGTTGACAAACTGGAGAGCGATCATGAAATCACGGTCACAAGGCTCGTGGAGAGCGATCATGAAATCACGGTCACAAGCGGACGCTTGGCTCGTAGCTGCATGGGAGGTGCTAGTGTGCAATCTCTAACTGGTTACCATGCCAATGTTGCTCTTCCTTACATCAACTCTTTACTACACAGCATACGTGACTGATTCTCAGGTGAAGTGCTGTAGATCTTCTTGTATCCTGCTCTGTTTTCAATCCAGCATCATTTACTACAGAAGAGTTTTGCTAGATTATGGTAAAAAGAAAGTAGTGGCTTTGGCCGAAGTTTATGGCACTGAGGCAACAGCTGATGTTGGAGGTGTCTCTATCTCCTCACAGCCTCTTATCGACGAGGATGAGATTCTTGTTGAGTGGAGCTTGTTCAAGCGATTGTTTATGCAAGAAAAAAAGTTGGTAATGGAAGACTACCAGACAGCCACTTTACAAGAAGTACAAGTTCACATGGAAGCATCTGGAGCTTATGCTGGAATCTTTCCAGAGATGATCAAGCTTCTCGACATCTTTCTCCTTCCCGTAGGAACAGCTGCAGTCCAGAGGTCATTCAGCCGCTTGGAGTAAGACTACGCGATAGACTGAATGATGTTAACCGTTTTCATCTCGTGAGAATAGTTAGTAATTGAAGGTGCAGAACTATCCTCGGTCAACTTTGATGAAGTTCTTGATGTGTTTAAAGAGAAAATCGTCGAATCCAATGGGAACTCGGTTATCCCAGTGAGGAAGGGTGGTGGGAGGGAGGTGTGTGCATGTGTGGAGCCAGGGTTGGAGGTAGAGACAGAAATGCTGGCGCAGGAGATTCTGAGCCTTACTGTAAGGTGGAGATTTAATTTAATAGCGATAACCTCTCCCTGTGACAGCGTCGGAGGGTGTTTGTGTTTGCAGGAGTTAGCTCCATGTGTGTTAAGCATTAATAAGTCCTCTAGGGCTGCAGTCATGCACGTATTGGTTGCTAATCAAGAAGGGTGTGGCCTGTGGTGACATGTGGTCTTGTTTGTGCATGGCAGGTGATGGAAACCGAGCAATGTCTCTACTTGGTCACCGAGTACGCCAGCAAGGGGGAAATATTTGGTAAGTGGATTTGCCAGCACCATGCTCCAAAGCTCTTCAACAACAACACTTTAATATAAAAATATTGATTTAGTAAGTTAAAAGCTGGCACTCCAAAAAGGGCACCGTGTGGGGGTGGGAGAGAGTTGTAGCAGGTGCCAGCCAGCGCGACCTTCATGCTCCATGCCTATGACCTCAATAATCAACTTGAATTTTACTCTCTCTACGTTTCAACTAGAAGCTCTACTTGCAAGTTGATTTTTGAGGTCATTGTCATTTTGTTATGTCAACTGAGAGTTCGTTGAGAGTTCATCCATACCTACAGTGTATCTCATTTCTACCTATAGTTGCACATATGCTCCATGCCTGTCCTCTCTACCTATAGTTGCTCATATGCTCCATGCCTACATCCTCTCTACCTATAGTTGTACATATGCTCCATGCCTGTCCTCTCTACCTATAGTTGTACATATGCTCCATGCCTGTCCTCTCTACCTATAGTTGTACATATGCTCCATGCCTGTCCTCTCTACCTATAGTTGTACATATGCTCCATGCCTGTCCTCTCTACCTATAGTTGTACATATGCTCCATGCCTGTCCTCTCTACCTATAGTTGTACATATGCTCCATGCCTGTCCTCTCTACCTATAGTTGTACATATGCTCCATGCCTGTCCATGCCTGTCCTCTCTACCTATAGTTGTACATATGCTCCATGCCTGTCCTCACCTATAGTTGTACATATGCTCCATGCCTGTCCTCACCTATAGTTGTACATATGCTCCATGCCTACCTCTCTACCTATAGTTGCACATATGCTCCATGCCTGTCCTCTCTACCTATAGTTGTACATATGCTCCATGCCTGTCCTCACCTATAGTTGTACATATGCTCCATGCCTGTCCTCACCTATAGTTGTACATTTGCTCCATGCCTGTCCTCTCTACCTATAGTTGTACATATGCTCCATGCCTGTCCTCTCTACCTATAGTTGTACATATGCTCCATGCCTACCTCTCTACCTATAGTTGTACATATGCTCCATGCCTGTCCTCTCTACCTATAGTTGTACATATGCTCCATGCCTGTCCTCTCTACCTATAGTTGCACATATGCTCCATGCCTACCTCTCTACCTATAGTTGTACATATGCTCCATGCCTACCTCTCTACCTATAGTTGTACATATGCTCCATGCCTGTCCTCTCTACCTATAGTTGTACATATGCTCCATGCCTGTCCTCTCTACCTATAGTTGTACATATGCTCCATGCCTACATCCTCTCTACCTATAGTTGCACATATGCTCCATGCCTGTCCTCTCTACCTATAGTTGTACATATGCTCCATGCCTGTCCTCTCTACCTATAGTTGTACATATGCTCCATGCCTATGTCCTCTCTACCTATAGTTGTACATATGCTCCATGCCTGTGTCCTCTCTACCTATAGTTGTACATATGCTCCATGCCTGTCCTCTCTACCTATAGTTGTACATATGCTCCATGCCTACATCCTCTCTACCTATAGTTGTACATATGCTCCATGCCTGTCCTCTCTACCTATAGTTGTACATATGCTCCATGCCTACATCCTCTCTACCTATAGTTGTACATATGCTCCATGCCTGTCCTCTCTACCTATAGTTGTACATATGCTCCATGCCTGTCCTCTCTACCTATAGTTGTACATATGCTCCATGCCTACCTATAGTTATATGTACATGTACTGTATATTTTATCTTGCATGGCAAGAAGCTGAGTGAAAAGTCTTGAGAAACTGTTCTAGTGACGTTCACACACACACCACACACACACCACACACACACACACACATACACACCACAAACATACACACACCACATCACCACACACACCACACACATACACACCCCATACACACCACACAAGCACTCACACACTATACCATACACAACACACACACTAGTACTCATGCACACACACAGCACCATAGGTTTGAGGGCTAGAGTAGCTCAGCTTCTCATCATTCCACCGAATACAAAACCATGTTCAGTGATCCCAGGATGCAGCTAGACACCGCCACAGAAGGCATGGTACAACGTGACAGGCCAACTAACATGCGCACGCACACACATGCACATGCTAACTGTTAATTCCTACCTGCCTAATATGTGAGCACACTTGTCCACCCGACACTCGAGTGCTGCACTGCAGGGCACGCGTGTCCACCCGATACTTGAGTGCTGCACTGCAGGGCACGCGTGTCCACCCGATACTTGAGTGCTGCACTGCAGGGCACGCGTGTCCACCCGATACTTGAGTGCTGCACTGCAGGGCACGCGTGTCCACCCGATACTTGAGTGCTGCACTGCAGGGCACGCGTGTCCACCCGATACTTGAGTGCTGCACTGCAGGGCACGCGTGTCCACCCGATACTTGAGTGCTGCACTGCAGGGCACGCGTGTCCACCCGATACTTGAGTGCTGCACTGCAGGGCACGCGTGTCCACCCGATACTTGAGTGCTGCACTGCAGGGCACGCGTGTCCACCCGATACTTGAGTGCTGCACTGCAGGGCACGCGTGTCCACCCGATACTTGAGTGCTGCACTGCAGGGCACGCGTGTCCACCCGATACTTGAGTGCTGCACTGCAGGGCACGCGTGTCCACCCGATACTTGAGTGCTGCACTGCAGGGCACGCGTGTCCACCCGATACTCGAGTGCTGCACTGCAAACAGCCATACACATGCTCGACACTTCACAGGCACAAATGCCTTGGCACATGTAGTTCCGTAACATCAGACATAGGATACCAGCGTGGGTGGTCCTGTGGTGCAGTGCACAACTTTGGAATATCCATGATATCCCAAGTTATAGCCTAGTTCTAATCACAAGTCCTAAGTGCTCTAGCCCACTATCTATATTCCCCGTATATCTCTAGTCCTAACCCTAGTCCTATATTCCTGGCCCTATATCCCTAGCCCTGGCTGGACTTATGCCTAGCCCTACACCCCTGGCTGGACCTAACCCTATGCTTACCCCTACACTTAACCCTGGCTGGACTTAACCTTGGCTGGACTTAACCCTGGCTGGACCTAACCCTGGCTGGACCTAACCCTGGCTGGACCTAACCCTGGCTGGACCTAACCTGGCTGGACCTAACCCTGGCTGGACCTAACCCTGGCTGGACCTAACCCTGGCTGGACCTAACCCTGGCTGGACCTAACCCTGGCTGGACCTAACCCTGGCTGGACCTAACCCTGGCTGGACCTAACCCTGGCTGGACCTAACCCTGGCTGGACCTAACCCTGGCTGGACCTAACCCTGGCTGGACCTAACCCTGGCTGGACCTAACCCTGGCTGGACCTAACCCTGGCTGGACCTAACCCTGGCTGGACCTAACCCTGGCTGGACCTAGCCCTACACATAACCCTGGGTAGACTCTACACTGAGCCCTGGGTCGACTTTACACCTAGCCCTACACTATGTACACCTAGCCCTACACTATGTACACCTAGCCCTACACTATGTACACCTAGCCCTACACTATGTACACCTAGCCCTACACTATGTACACCTAGCCCTACACTATGTACACCTAGCCCTACACTATGTACACCTAGCCCTACACTATGTACACCTAGCCCTACACTATGTACACCCAGCCCTACACTATGTACACCTAGCCCTACACTATGTACACCCAGCCCTACACTATGTACACCTACACTATGTACACCTAGCCCTACACTATGTACACCTACACTATGTACACCTAGCCCTACACTATGTACACCCAGCCCTACACTATGTACACCCAGCCCTACACTATGTACACCTAGCCCTACACTATGTACACCTAGCCCTACACTATGTACACCTAGCCCTACACTATGTACACCTAGCCCTACACTATGTACACCCAGCCCTACACTATGTACACCTAGCCCTACACTATGTACACCCAGCCCTACACTATGTACACCCAGCCCTACACTATGTACACCTAGCCCTACACTATGTACACCCAGCCCTACACTATGTACACCTAGCCCTACACTATGTACACCCAGCCCTACACTATGTACACCTACACTATGTACACCTAGCCCTACACTATGTACACCTAGCCCTACACTATGTACACCTAGCCCTACACTATGTACACCTAGCCCTACACTATGTACACCTAGCCCTACACTATGTACACCTAGCCCTACACTATGTACACCCAGCCCTACACTATGTACACCCAGCCCTACACTATGTACACCCAGCCCTACACTATGTACACCCAGCCCTACACTATGTACACCTAGCCCTACACTATGTACACCCAGCCCTACACTATGTACACCTACACTATGTACACCTAGCCCTACACTATGTACACCTACACTATGTACACCTAGCCCTACACTATGTACACCCAGCCCTACACTATGTACACCTAGCCCTACACTATGTACACCCAGCCCTACACTATGTACACCTAGCCCTACACTATGTACACCTACACTATGTACACCCAGCCCTACACTATGTACACCCAGCCCTACACTATGTACACCTACACTATGTACACCTAGCCCTACACTATGTACACCTAGCCCTACACTATGTACACCCAGCCCTACACTATGTACACCCAGCCCTACACTATGTACACCTAGCCCTACACTATGTACACCTAGCCCTACACTATGTACACCTACACTATGTACACCCAGCCCTACACTATGTACACCTAGCCCTGGCTGGACTTAACCTATACCCCTAGCCATAGCTAGTATAGCTGGGGCAAGAGCGTTGAGCTTTGGTTGTGCGATGATTTGGGACTGCCCACGGCATTGCTCTGTTGTTTGACACACGTCACACACACACACACACACACACACACAAGGTTGAAGTCTTGGTACTCATTACACACTTAGGGTTGCTTCATTTGGCTCAGACAAAAGTCTAATGGATATTTTGGATGACCTTGCTCCCTCGATAGTTAGTGCCCTGTTTGTAATGCAAATAATGTGAACCCTCACCTTATGAATTGGTTCCAATTGCTTGTGAGTGTTTGTTGCTGGCCCTTGCAGTGCCTTCAGATGTGTGCTGCATTCCTCAGCCTCTTTGCTCTCCACAAGTGGTGGGATTTTTTCTCTTCTTTATCCCTATCTCTCTCTCCTACGACCATCTCTCACTGGCACTCTCTGTCTCCCTCACTGGCACTCTCTGTCTCCCTCACTGGCACTCTCTGTCTCCCTCACTGACACTCTCTGTCTCCCTCACTGGCACTCTCTGTCTCCCTCACTGACACTCTCTGTCTCCCTCACTCTCTGTCTCCCTCACTGGCACTCTCTGTCTCCCTCACTCTCTGTCTCCCTCACTGGCACTCTCTGTCTCCCTCACTGGCACTCTCTGTCTCCCTCACTGGCACTCTCTGTCTCCCTCACTGACACTCTCTGTCTCCCTCACTCTCTGTCTCCCTCACTGGCACTCTCTGTCTCCCTCACTCTCTGTCTCCCTCACTGGCACTCTCTGTCTCCCTCACTGGCACTCTCTGTCTCCCTCACTGGCACTCTCTGTCTCCCTCACTGGCACTCTCTGTCTCCCTCACTGGCACTCTCTGTCTCCCTCACTGACACTCTCTGTCTCCCTCACTGGCACTCTCTGTCTCCCTCACTGACACTCTCTGTCTCCCTCACTGACACTCTCTGTCTCCCTCACTCTCTGTCTCCCTCACTCTCTGTCTCCCTCACTGGCACTCTCTGTCTCCCTCACTCTCTGTCTCCCTCACTGGCACTCTCTGTCTCCCTCACTGGCACTCTCTGTCTCCCTCACTGGCACTCTCTGTCTCTCTCACTGGCACTCTCTGTCTCCCTCACTCTCTGTCTCCCTCACTGGCACTCTCTGTCTCCCTCACTGGCACTCTCTGTCTCCCTCACTCTCTGTCTCCCTCACTCTCTGTCTCCCTCACTGGCACTCTCTGTCTCCCTCACTCTCTGTCTCCCTCACTGGCACTCTCTGTCTCCCTCACTGGCACTCTGTCTCCCTCACTGGCACTCTCTGTCTCCCTCACTGACACTCTCTGTCTCCCTCACTGGCACTCTCTGTCTCCCTCACTGACACTCTCTGTCTCCCTCACTGACACTCTCTGTCTCCCTCACTCTCTGTCTCCCTCACTCTCTGTCTCCCTCACTGGCACTCTCTGTCTCCCTCACTGACACTCTCTGTCTCCCTCACTCTCTGTCTCCCTCACTGGCACTCTCTGTCTCCCTCACTGGCACTCTCTGTCTCCCTCACTCTCTGTCTCCCTCACTCTCTGTCTCCCTCACTGGCACTCTCTGTCTCCCTCACTCTGTCTCCCTCACTGGCACTCTCTGTCTCCCTCACTGACACTCTCTGTCTCCCTCACTCTCTGTCTCCCTCACTGGCACTCTCTGTCTCCCTCACTGGCACTCTCTGTCTCCCTCACTCTCTGTCTCCCTCACTGGCACTCTCTGTCTCCCTCACTCTCTGTCTCCCTCACTGGCACTCTCTGTCTCCCTCACTGGCACTCTCTGTCTCCCTCACTGGCACTCTCTGTCTCCCTCACTGGCACTCTCTGTCTCCCTCACTGGCACTCTCTGTCTCCCTCACTGGCACTCTCTGTCTCCCTCACTGGCACTCTCTGTCTCCCTCACTGACACTCTCTGTCTCCCTCACTCTCTGTCTCCCTCACTGGCACTCTCTGTCTCCCTCACTCTCTGTCTCCCTCACTGGCACTCTCTGTCTCCCTCACTCTCTGTCTCCCTCACTGGCACTCTCTGTCTCCCTCACTGGCACTCTCTGTCTCCCTCACTCTCTGTCTCCCTCACTCGCACTCTCTGTCTCCCTCACTGGCACTCTCTGTCTCCCTCACTCTCTGTCTCCCTCACTGGCACTCTCTGTCTCCCTCACTGGCACTCTCTGTCTCCCTCACTCTCTGTCTCCCTCACTGGCACTCTCTGTCTCCCTCACTGGCACTCTCTGTCTCCCTCACTCTCTGTCTCCCTCACTGACACTCTCTGTCTCCCTCACTCTCTGTCTCCCTCACTGGCACTCTCTGTCTCCCTCACTCTCTGTCTCCCTCACTCTCTGTCTCCCTCACTGGCACTCTCTGTCTCCCTCACTCTCTGTCTCCCTCACTGGCACTCTCTGTCTCCCTCACTGACACTCTCTGTCTCCCTCACTCTCTGTCTCCCTCACTGGCACTCTCTGTCTCCCTCACTGACACTCTGTCTCCCTCACTCTCTGTCTCCCTCACTGGCACTCTCTGTCTCCCTCACTGGCACTCTCTGTCTCCCTCACTGGCACTCTCTGTCTCCCTCACTCTCTGTCTCCCTCACTGGCACTCTCTGTCTCCCTCACTCTCTGTCTCCCTCACTGGCACTCTCTGTCTCCCTCACTGGCACTCTCTGTCTCCCTCACTGACACTCTCTGTCTCCCTCACTCTCTGTCTCCCTCACTGGCACTCTCTGTCTCCCTCACTGGCACTCTCTGTCTCCCTCACTGGCACTCTCTGTCTCCCTCACTGGCACTCTCTGTCTCCCTCACTGACACTCTGTCTCCCTCACTGGCACTCTCTGTCTCCCTCACTGGCACTCTCTGTCTCCCTCACTGACACTCTCTGTCTCCCTCACTCTCTGTCTCCCTCACTCTCTGTCTCCCTCACTGGCACTCTCTGTCTCCCTCACTGGCACTCTCTGTCTCCCTCACTCTCTGTCTCCCTCACTGGCACTCTCTGTCTCCCTCACTGGCACTCTCTGTCTCCCTCACTGGCACTCTCTGTCTCCCTCACTGACACTCTCTGTCTCCCTCACTGGCACTCTCTGTCTCCCTCACTGGCACTCTCTGTCTCCCTCACTGGCACTCTCTGTCTCCCTCACTGGCACTCTCTGTCTCCCTCACTGGCACTCTCTGTCTCCCTCACTGGCACTCTCTGTCTCCCTCACTGACACTCTCTGTCTCCCTCACTCTCTGTCTCCCTCACTGGCACTCTCTGTCTCCCTCACTGGCACTCTCTGTCTCCCTCACTGGCACTCTCTGTCTCCCTCACTGGCACTCTCTGTCTCCCTCACTGACACTCTGTCTCCCTCACTGGCACTCTCTGTCTCCCTCACTGGCACTCTCTGTCTCCCTCACTGACACTCTCTGTCTCCCTCACTCTCTGTCTCCCTCACTGACACTCTCTGTCTCCCTCACTCTCTGTCTCCCTCACTGGCACTCTCTGTCTCCCTCACTCTCTGTCTCCCTCACTCTCTGTCTCCCTCACTGGCACTCTCTGTCTCCCTCACTCTCTGTCTCCCTCACTGGCACTCTCTGTCTCCCTCACTGACACTCTCTGTCTCCCTCACTCTCTGTCTCCCTCACTGGCACTCTCTGTCTCCCTCACTGACACTCTGTCTCCCTCACTCTCTGCCTCCCTCACTGGCACTCTCTGTCTCCCTCACTGGCACTCTCTGTCTCCCTCACTGGCACTCTCTGTCTCCCTCACTGGCACTCTCTGTCTCCCTCACTGACACTCTCTGTCTCCCTCACTCTCTGTCTCCCTCACTGGCACTCTCTGTCTCCCTCACTGGCACTCTCTGTCTCCCTCACTCTCTGTCTCCCTCACTGGCACTCTCTGTCTCCCTCACTGGCACTCTCTGTCTCCCTCACTGACACTCTCTGTCTCCCTCACTCTCTGTCTCCCTCACTGGCACTCTCTGTCTCCCTCACTGGCACTCTCTGTCTCCCTCACTGGCACTCTCTGTCTCCCTCACTGGCACTCTCTGTCTCCCTCACTGACACTCTGTCTCCCTCACTGGCACTCTCTGTCTCCCTCACTGGCACTCTCTGTCTCCCTCACTGACACTCTCTGTCTCCCTCACTCTCTGTCTCCCTCACTCTCTGTCTCCCTCACTGGCACTCTCTGTCTCCCTCACTGGCACTCTCTGTCTCCCTCACTCTCTGTCTCCCTCACTGGCACTCTCTGTCTCCCTCACTGGCACTCTCTGTCTCCCTCACTGGCACTCTCTGTCTCCCTCACTGACACTCTCTGTCTCCCTCACTGGCACTCTCTGTCTCCCTCACTGGCACTCTCTGTCTCCCTCACTGGCACTCTCTGTCTCCCTCACTGGCACTCTCTGTCTCCCTCACTGGCACTCTCTGTCTCCCTCACTGGCACTCTCTGTCTCCCTCACTGACACTCTCTGTCTCCCTCACTGACACTCTCTGTCTCCCTCACTCTCTGTCTCCCTCACTCTCTGTCTCCCTCACTGGCACTCTCTGTCTCCCTCACTGACACTCTCTGTCTCCCTCACTCTCTGTCTCCCTCACTGGCACTCTCTGTCTCCCTCACTGGCACTCTCTGTCTCCCTCACTCTCTGTCTCCCTCACTCTCTGTCTCCCTCACTGGCACTCTCTGTCTCCCTCACTGGCACTCTCTGTCTCCCTCACTCTCTGTCTCCCTCACTGGCACTCTCTGTCTCCCTCACTGACACTCTCTGTCTCCCTCACTGGCACTCTCTGTCTCCCTCACTCTCTGTCTCCCTCACTGGCACTCTCTGTCTCCCTCACTGGCACTCTCTGTCTCCCTCACTCTCTGTCTCCCTCACTGGCACTCTCTGTCTCCCTCACTCTCTGTCTCCCTCACTGGCACTCTCTGTCTCCCTCACTGGCACTCTCTGTCTCCCTCACTGGCACTCTCTGTCTCCCTCACTGGCACTCTCTGTCTCCCTCACTGGCACTCTCTGTCTCCCTCACTGACACTCTCTGTCTCCCTCACTCTCTGTCTCCCTCACTGGCACTCTCTGTCTCCCTCACTGGCACTCTCTGTCTCCCTCACTGGCACTCTCTGTCTCCCTCACTGGCACTCTCTGTCTCCCTCACTGACACTCTGTCTCCCTCACTGGCACTCTCTGTCTCCCTCACTCTCTGTCTCCCTCACTGGCACTCTCTGTCTCCCTCACTCTCTGTCTCCCTCACTGGCACTCTCTGTCTCCCTCACTGGCACTCTCTGTCTCCCTCACTGGCACTCTCTGTCTCCCTCACTGACACTCTCTGTCTCCCTCACTCTCTGTCTCCCTCACTGGCACTCTCTGTCTCCCTCACTCTCTGTCTCCCTCACTGGCACTCTCTGTCTCCCTCACTGGCACTCTCTGTCTCCCTCACTGGCACTCTCTGTCTCCCTCACTGGCACTCTCTGTCTCCCTCACTGGCACTCTCTGTCTCCCTCACTGACACTCTCTGTCTCCCTCACTGGCACTCTCTGTCTCCCTCACTGACACTCTCTGTCTCCCTCACTGACACTCTCTGTCTCCCTCACTCTCTGTCTCCCTCACTCTCTGTCTCCCTCACTGGCACTCTCTGTCTCCCTCACTCTCTGTCTCCCTCACTGGCACTCTCTGTCTCCCTCACTGGCACTCTCTGTCTCCCTCACTGGCACTCTCTGTCTCTCTCACTGGCACTCTCTGTCTCCCTCACTCTCTGTCTCCCTCACTGGCACTCTCTGTCTCCCTCACTGGCACTCTCTGTCTCCCTCACTCTCTGTCTCCCTCACTCTCTGTCTCCCTCACTGGCACTCTCTGTCTCCCTCACTCTCTGTCTCCCTCACTGGCACTCTCTGTCTCCCTCACTGGCACTCTGTCTCCCTCACTGGCACTCTCTGTCTCCCTCACTGACACTCTCTGTCTCCCTCACTGGCACTCTCTGTCTCCCTCACTGACACTCTCTGTCTCCCTCACTGACACTCTCTGTCTCCCTCACTCTCTGTCTCCCTCACTCTCTGTCTCCCTCACTGGCACTCTCTGTCTCCCTCACTGACACTCTCTGTCTCCCTCACTCTCTGTCTCCCTCACTGGCACTCTCTGTCTCCCTCACTGGCACTCTCTGTCTCCCTCACTCTCTGTCTCCCTCACTCTCTGTCTCCCTCACTGGCACTCTCTGTCTCCCTCACTCTGTCTCCCTCACTGGCACTCTCTGTCTCCCTCACTGACACTCTCTGTCTCCCTCACTCTCTGTCTCCCTCACTGGCACTCTCTGTCTCCCTCACTGGCACTCTCTGTCTCCCTCACTCTCTGTCTCCCTCACTGGCACTCTCTGTCTCCCTCACTCTCTGTCTCCCTCACTGGCACTCTCTGTCTCCCTCACTGGCACTCTCTGTCTCCCTCACTGGCACTCTCTGTCTCCCTCACTGGCACTCTCTGTCTCCCTCACTGGCACTCTCTGTCTCCCTCACTGGCACTCTCTGTCTCCCTCACTGGCACTCTCTGTCTCCCTCACTGACACTCTCTGTCTCCCTCACTCTCTGTCTCCCTCACTGGCACTCTCTGTCTCCCTCACTCTCTGTCTCCCTCACTGGCACTCTCTGTCTCCCTCACTCTCTGTCTCCCTCACTGGCACTCTCTGTCTCCCTCACTGGCACTCTCTGTCTCCCTCACTCTCTGTCTCCCTCACTCGCACTCTCTGTCTCCCTCACTGGCACTCTCTGTCTCCCTCACTCTCTGTCTCCCTCACTGGCACTCTCTGTCTCCCTCACTGGCACTCTCTGTCTCCCTCACTCTCTGTCTCCCTCACTGGCACTCTCTGTCTCCCTCACTGGCACTCTCTGTCTCCCTCACTCTCTGTCTCCCTCACTGACACTCTCTGTCTCCCTCACTCTCTGTCTCCCTCACTGGCACTCTCTGTCTCCCTCACTCTCTGTCTCCCTCACTCTCTGTCTCCCTCACTGGCACTCTCTGTCTCCCTCACTCTCTGTCTCCCTCACTGGCACTCTCTGTCTCCCTCACTGACACTCTCTGTCTCCCTCACTCTCTGTCTCCCTCACTGGCACTCTCTGTCTCCCTCACTGACACTCTGTCTCCCTCACTCTCTGTCTCCCTCACTGGCACTCTCTGTCTCCCTCACTGGCACTCTCTGTCTCCCTCACTGGCACTCTCTGTCTCCCTCACTCTCTGTCTCCCTCACTGGCACTCTCTGTCTCCCTCACTCTCTGTCTCCCTCACTGGCACTCTCTGTCTCCCTCACTGGCACTCTCTGTCTCCCTCACTGACACTCTCTGTCTCCCTCACTCTCTGTCTCCCTCACTGGCACTCTCTGTCTCCCTCACTGGCACTCTCTGTCTCCCTCACTGGCACTCTCTGTCTCCCTCACTGGCACTCTCTGTCTCCCTCACTGACACTCTGTCTCCCTCACTGGCACTCTCTGTCTCCCTCACTGGCACTCTCTGTCTCCCTCACTGACACTCTCTGTCTCCCTCACTCTCTGTCTCCCTCACTCTCTGTCTCCCTCACTGGCACTCTCTGTCTCCCTCACTGGCACTCTCTGTCTCCCTCACTCTCTGTCTCCCTCACTGGCACTCTCTGTCTCCCTCACTGGCACTCTCTGTCTCCCTCACTGGCACTCTCTGTCTCCCTCACTGACACTCTCTGTCTCCCTCACTGGCACTCTCTGTCTCCCTCACTGGCACTCTCTGTCTCCCTCACTGGCACTCTCTGTCTCCCTCACTGGCACTCTCTGTCTCCCTCACTGGCACTCTCTGTCTCCCTCACTGGCACTCTCTGTCTCCCTCACTGACACTCTCTGTCTCCCTCACTCTCTGTCTCCCTCACTGGCACTCTCTGTCTCCCTCACTGGCACTCTCTGTCTCCCTCACTGGCACTCTCTGTCTCCCTCACTGGCACTCTCTGTCTCCCTCACTGACACTCTGTCTCCCTCACTGGCACTCTCTGTCTCCCTCACTGGCACTCTCTGTCTCCCTCACTGACACTCTCTGTCTCCCTCACTCTCTGTCTCCCTCACTGACACTCTCTGTCTCCCTCACTCTCTGTCTCCCTCACTGGCACTCTCTGTCTCCCTCACTCTCTGTCTCCCTCACTCTCTGTCTCCCTCACTGGCACTCTCTGTCTCCCTCACTCTCTGTCTCCCTCACTGGCACTCTCTGTCTCCCTCACTGACACTCTCTGTCTCCCTCACTCTCTGTCTCCCTCACTGGCACTCTCTGTCTCCCTCACTGACACTCTGTCTCCCTCACTCTCTGCCTCCCTCACTGGCACTCTCTGTCTCCCTCACTGGCACTCTCTGTCTCCCTCACTGGCACTCTCTGTCTCCCTCACTGGCACTCTCTGTCTCCCTCACTGACACTCTCTGTCTCCCTCACTCTCTGTCTCCCTCACTGGCACTCTCTGTCTCCCTCACTGGCACTCTCTGTCTCCCTCACTCTCTGTCTCCCTCACTGGCACTCTCTGTCTCCCTCACTGGCACTCTCTGTCTCCCTCACTGACACTCTCTGTCTCCCTCACTCTCTGTCTCCCTCACTGGCACTCTCTGTCTCCCTCACTGGCACTCTCTGTCTCCCTCACTGGCACTCTCTGTCTCCCTCACTGGCACTCTCTGTCTCCCTCACTGACACTCTGTCTCCCTCACTGGCACTCTCTGTCTCCCTCACTGGCACTCTCTGTCTCCCTCACTGACACTCTCTGTCTCCCTCACTCTCTGTCTCCCTCACTCTCTGTCTCCCTCACTGGCACTCTCTGTCTCCCTCACTGGCACTCTCTGTCTCCCTCACTCTCTGTCTCCCTCACTGGCACTCTCTGTCTCCCTCACTGGCACTCTCTGTCTCCCTCACTGGCACTCTCTGTCTCCCTCACTGACACTCTCTGTCTCCCTCACTGGCACTCTCTGTCTCCCTCACTGGCACTCTCTGTCTCCCTCACTGGCACTCTCTGTCTCCCTCACTGGCACTCTCTGTCTCCCTCACTGGCACTCTCTGTCTCCCTCACTGGCACTCTCTGTCTCCCTCACTGACACTCTCTGTCTCCCTCACTGACACTCTCTGTCTCCCTCACTCTCTGTCTCCCTCACTCTCTGTCTCCCTCACTGGCACTCTCTGTCTCCCTCACTGACACTCTCTGTCTCCCTCACTCTCTGTCTCCCTCACTGGCACTCTCTGTCTCCCTCACTGGCACTCTCTGTCTCCCTCACTCTCTGTCTCCCTCACTCTCTGTCTCCCTCACTGGCACTCTCTGTCTCCCTCACTGGCACTCTCTGTCTCCCTCACTCTCTGTCTCCCTCACTGGCACTCTCTGTCTCCCTCACTGACACTCTCTGTCTCCCTCACTGGCACTCTCTGTCTCCCTCACTCTCTGTCTCCCTCACTGGCACTCTCTGTCTCCCTCACTGGCACTCTCTGTCTCCCTCACTCTCTGTCTCCCTCACTGGCACTCTCTGTCTCCCTCACTCTCTGTCTCCCTCACTGGCACTCTCTGTCTCCCTCACTGGCACTCTCTGTCTCCCTCACTGGCACTCTCTGTCTCCCTCACTGGCACTCTCTGTCTCCCTCACTGGCACTCTCTGTCTCCCTCACTGACACTCTCTGTCTCCCTCACTCTCTGTCTCCCTCACTGGCACTCTCTGTCTCCCTCACTGGCACTCTCTGTCTCCCTCACTGGCACTCTCTGTCTCCCTCACTGGCACTCTCTGTCTCCCTCACTGACACTCTGTCTCCCTCACTGGCACTCTCTGTCTCCCTCACTGGCACTCTCTGTCTCCCTCACTGACACTCTCTGTCTCCCTCACTCTCTGTCTCCCTCACTGACACTCTCTGTCTCCCTCACTCTCTGTCTCCCTCACTGGCACTCTCTGTCTCCCTCACTCTCTGTCTCCCTCACTCTCTGTCTCCCTCACTGGCACTCTCTGTCTCCCTCACTCTCTGTCTCCCTCACTGGCACTCTCTGTCTCCCTCACTGACACTCTCTGTCTCCCTCACTCTCTGTCTCCCTCACTGGCACTCTCTGTCTCCCTCACTGACACTCTGTCTCCCTCACTCTCTGTCTCCCTCACTGGCACTCTCTGTCTCCCTCACTGGCACTCTCTGTCTCCCTCACTGGCACTCTCTGTCTCCCTCACTGGCACTCTCTGTCTCCCTCACTGACACTCTCTGTCTCCCTCACTCTCTGTCTCCCTCACTGGCACTCTCTGTCTCCCTCACTGGCACTCTCTGTCTCCCTCACTCTCTGTCTCCCTCACTGGCACTCTCTGTCTCCCTCACTGGCACTCTCTGTCTCCCTCACTGACACTCTCTGTCTCCCTCACTCTCTGTCTCCCTCACTGGCACTCTCTGTCTCCCTCACTGGCACTCTCTGTCTCCCTCACTGGCACTCTCTGTCTCCCTCACTGGCACTCTCTGTCTCCCTCACTGACACTCTGTCTCCCTCACTGGCACTCTCTGTCTCCCTCACTGGCACTCTCTGTCTCCCTCACTGACACTCTCTGTCTCCCTCACTCTCTGTCTCC